>SJYQ01000331.1:450941-468843 GCA_006410935.1 Redunca redunca | reverse complement strand
TACTGGAGATCAGTGGAGAAATAACTCCAGAAATAATGAAGGGGTGGAGCCAAAGTGAAAACAATACCCATCTGTGGATGTGACTGGTGATAGAAGCAAGGTCCAATGCTGTAAAGAGCAATATTGCATAGGAACCTGGAATGTCAGGTCCATGAATCAAGGCAAATTGGAAGTGGTCAGACAAGAGATAGCAAGAGTGAACGTCGACATTCTAGGAATCAGAGAACTAAAATGGACTGGAATGGGTGAATTTAACTGAGATGACCATTATATCTACTACTGTGGGCAGGAATCCCTCAGAAGAAATGGAGTAGCCATCATGGTCAAAGAGCACTCAACTCACATGCTAGTAACGTGATGCTCAAAATTCTCCAAGCCAGGCTTCAGCAATACATGAACCATGAACTTACAGATGTTCAAGCTGGTTTTAGAAAAGGCAGAGGAACCAGAGATCAAATTGCCAACACTGTTGGATCATCGAAAAAGCAAGAGAGTTCCAGAAAAACATCTACTTCTGCTTTATTGACTATGCCAAAGTCTTTGACTGTGTGGATCACAATAAGCTGTGGAAAATTCTGAAGGAGATGGGAATACCAGACCACCTGACCTGGCTGTTGAGAAACCTGTTTGCAGGTCAGGAAACAACAGTTAGAACTGGACATTCAGCAACAGACTGGTTCCAAATAGGAAAAGAAGTACGTCAAGGCTGTATATTGTCACCCTGCTTATTTAACTTCTATGCAGAGTACATCAAGAGAAATGCTGGGCTGGAGGAAGCACAAGCTGGAATCAAGATTGCCAGGAGAAATAGCAATAACCTCAGATATGCAGATGACACCAACCATATGGCAGAAAGTGAAGAAGAACTAAAGAGTCTCTTGATGAAAGTGAAAGAGGAGAGTGAAAAAGTTGGCTTAAAGCTCACCATTCAGAAAACTAAGATCTTGGCATCCAGTACCATCACTTCATGCAAATAGATGGGAAACAGTGGAAACAGTGGCTGACTTAATTTTTCTGGGCTCTAAAATCACTGCAGATGGTGATTGCAGCCATGAAATTAAAAGACGCTTACTCCTTGGAAGGAGTTTATGACCAACCTAGACAGTATATTAAAAAGCAGAGACATTACTTTGCCAACAAAGGCCCATCTACTCAAGGCTATGGTTTTTCCAGTAGTCATGTATGGATGTGAGAGATGGACTATAAAGAAACTGAGTGCAGAAGAATTGATGCTTTTCAACTGTGGTGTTGGAGAAGACAACCAGTCCAACCTAAGGGAGATCAGCTCTGGGTGTTCATTGGAAGGACTGATGTTGAAGCTGAAACTCCAATAATTTGGTCACCTGATGCAAAGAACTGACTCATTTGAAAAGACCCTGATGCTGGGAAAGATTGAGGACAGAAGGAGAAGGGGATGATAGAGGATGAGATGGCTGTATGGCATCACCAACTCAATGAACATGGGTTTGGGTAGACTCCAGCAGTTGGTGATGGACGAGGGAGGCCTAGTGTGCTGTGGTTTATGGGATCGCAAAGTGTCAGACACAACTGAGTGCTTGAACTGAACTGAACTGATGATTTATCACGAACATTTTTCTGTGCCATTAAATACTTCTCTAAAAGCCCCAAATTTCTAATAGCTCCAAAGTATGTATTTATGCACATTCTATGATGCGTTTATCCAACCCCTTATTGTTAGCTGTTTTTGCTGTTTGTGTTTTTTCATATATTGAACACCGCTACAATGAAAATTCTTACACATGAGCAGACTTCACCCCATTTATCATCTCTTTCTCATTTCCTCACATGCAGGCAACTAAACAGTTACTGCTCCAGCCTAAGAAATAGCAAGGGCATTCCAAAATGCCACTTTAAAAGGAAACCTTGAATTGTTGGGGGGAAAAAAAAAACTTTGACTCGGATGACCTTGTTTCCTTTTTGAAGCAGAGAGCAAAGAGAAATGGAACAGCAGCAAGAGGACACAACTCTGCCCTTTCAGAATCTGGGAGATATTTATTTCTGAGGTCTCGTGAATGCTATGATTATGATTGGAAAGCTTTCAGCTCCCTGCTTGACCCCGGTAGCCTGAGGCTACAGGTCAATCGCTTGATGAAGTGACAGCCTCTGGTCCCAACTATCTGCACCAGTGGAGATTGGAAACATGACCCAGGACTGCTTCGGAGAAGTTACTTATTTTTGTTTGCTAGGAAGCTGGGGCAGGGGTGGTGAGAAGACTTTGCCCTAAATATGATATAATCCAGCTGTCCAAACACATATAATTCAATTCGGCCAGCCAGCCATTCCCCCAAATCCAGATGTTTGCCATCACACAATCTCAGATTATCTTTCCTTTTATCAAACGTGATTTGTCCTAATCATGTTTGTCAAAGACTTGCATTTGCTTTTAATTAGAAAACATCTATTTTGGTTCAGCTGGGACCTCCTCATCCCCACACAGGGACACAGCCTCCACTATTAATAAGCTTTAAATCAAAACTGCCCTCTGCCTTCTGACAAATCACTGAGGTTTTTATTCCATTTGAGAGTTCAATTATAAGAATCTCACCACTCTAACACTAAATATTTGCTGATTAGTAGTATTATTTGAGTATAGACAATTCTATTTCATCTATACATTCTCTAACCACTGAGTTCCCACGGTGGCAGTGGTCTCTTAATATTTGCATCTTCTTGTGTTAGAAATCTCCAACAACTATGTCTTGTCGTTACACGTGCTTTCAAAGCCTGACCAGATGTGTGGTCTTGCCTAGATCATTAGCAATGTCTCTGAGCTTAATTTTGTTCTCTGAAAGTTAGAGGATTATACAGTGCTATTGTGAGGATTAAATATCATAAGATATTGCAAACACCCAGCAGAATGCTTAATACATAGAGTATGCATGCATGCTAAGTCACTTCATTCATGTCCGACTCTTGTGACTCTATGGACTGCAGCCCATCAGGCTGCTCTGTCCATGGGGATTCTCCAGGTGAGAATACTGGAGTGGGTTGCCAGTCCCTCCTCCAGGGGATCTTCCCAACCTAGGGATCAAATCCATGTCTCTTATGTCTCTTGCATTAGCAGGTGGGTTCTTTACTACCAGCGCCACCTGGGAAGCCCCTTAATATGTATTATGTAAGCAAATACTAGGAACCCTCCATTTCCTTAAAAGCCTCTGGATGGGAGCCTGACTTTTCCAGTAATAAATCCCTATTGGCCCTGCTTCCAGGAGACTGAAGTAAACTTTCAATAGGTCAGTTTCTTTAGTTCTTGATGAAGTAACTGCCTCTGGTCCCAACTATCTGCACCAATGGAGACTGGAAACATGATCCAGGACTGCTTTGGAGAAGTAGCTTTGGTTCTTTAGTCTGAGAGATAGTGAGCAAGAAAAGTAAGGGGAAAACCCTCTATGGGCATTCTGAATATTCTGGAAGCAAGTGAAGACCATTATAATGGGTTCCTTCTTTGTGAAATGGTTTCTGACTATCTTTTGATCCAATGCTTTGCTTACTAAGAGCAGTCCTCTGATTGTTGATTTTACTTCTCAAAATATATCAATACTAGTTACTAACAGAGTAGTGTCTGGCATTTGTTACCCTGGGGACATACATCTACTATTAAAAATAAATATGTACAAAAAAGATCTTCACAACCCAGATCATCATGATGGTGTGATCACTCACCTACAGCCAGACATCCTGGAATGTGAAGTCAAGTGGGCTTTAGGAAGCATTACTATTAACAAAGCTAGTGGAGGTGATGGAATTGCAGTTGAGGTCTTTCAAATCCTGAAAGATGATCCTGTGAAAGTGCTGCACTCAATATGCCAGCACATTTGGAAAACTCAGCAGTGGCCACAGGACTGGAAAAGGTCAGTTTTCATTCCAATCCCTAAGAAAGGCAATGCCAAAGAATGCTCAAACTACCACACAATTGCACTTGTCTCACACGCTAGTAAAGTAATGCTCAAAATTCTCCAAGCCAGGCTGCAGCAATACATGAACCATGAACTTACCAGATGTTCAAGCTGGTTTTAGAAAAGGCAGAGGAACCAGAGATCAAATTGCCAACATCCACTGGATCATTGAAAAAGCAAGAGAGTTCCAAAAAAACATGTATTTCTTCCTTATTGACTATGCCAAAGCCTTTGACTGTGTAGATTACAATAAACTGTGGAAAATTCTGAAGGAGACGGGAATACCAGACCACCTGACCTGCCTCTTGAGAAACCTGTATGCAGGTCAAGAAGCAACAGTTAGAACTGGACATGGAACAACAGACTGGTTCCAAACAGGAAAAGGAGTATGTCAAGGCTGTATATTGTCACCCTGCTTATTTAACTTCTATGCAGAGTACATCATGAGAAAGGCTGAGCTGGAGGAACCACAAGCTGGAATCAAGATTGCTGGGAGAACTATCAATCACCTCAGATATGCAGATGACACCACCCTTATGGCAGAAAGAGAGGAACTAAAAAGCCTCTTGATGAAAGTGAAAGAGGAGAGTGAAAAAGTTGGCTTAAAGCTCACCATTCAGAAAACTAAGATCTTGGCATCCAGTCCCATCACTTCATGGGAAATAGATGGGGAAACAGTGGAAACAGTGGCAGAGTTTGTTTTGGGGGGCTCCTAGATTTTAACTAGGCAGCCCCTTGTCAGTTGTACCTCTGTGTGATGGAGAGAAGAGTAGATCTGATTGTACATTTGATTTCCTTTGCCAAACATATACAGGCCCCAGAATGGAGGTGAGAGGCAATGGTACGTAGAGGGCACAATTACACTTTGCTTGACTACAATCAACAGTCTTTATAATAGCAGCACTGTGTGATACCTTCACACCTGCATGTTCCCCAAATCTCTACCACACAACTCATTGAGCAACCCTGGCTGCTTATAAGGGAAGCCAAAGCAAAACAATGTTCACTTAATGAAATCTATGTGTCAGGCATCATGCTAGGCTATTTCCATATAACCCACACAGCATAGATTCTCTCTAGTTCTCTCTGAACCACAGCAAAAGCTGTTTCTTTCTATTTACAAAATTTGGGTTCACTGTGGGAAAGACATAGTACTTGGGCATCTTTTAAAAGGAGTAATTTGGCCTAAGTGCCAGTCTTAGGAACACAGAGATGGTAAAGGCTCCGTGTCCAATTTTCAGGAGCTCAGTTTTCTCCAAAATACAGTCACAGTGCAATGTGATGAATGTTATAGTGGGAAGGAGTGGAGAGAGAATGTTCTCTGCCTAGAGTGGGCTGTGAGGAAGGAATCAGAGAAGGTGTCACAAAGGAAATGTCTAGCGTCTGAATAGGGTCTTCAAGGATGATTAAGAAGTTGCCAGAGAGAAGGGAGGAGAGTATGAGCAGAGAGCCTCACATATAAGGGTCAAGTGTCATGGGCCGCACAGATAGTGATGGCTGATCCATGGGGCACGCCAGGAAAGGGAGGTTGGAAAGGAGACATGGTGGCGAGGAGGAAAGGGAGGATGGGAGCTATCACTAGCCCTAGGGTGACTTCCTGGGAGAGTCTGAGTGTCAGGCTACCCGCCTGTTCTAAATAGCTTAACCCGCAATCTCTTCCCTCACCAGCAATTTTAGCTTCCTCAGACAATGGAGTGCACAGCTTCCTCCAGACCAGGGTTTCTCCACCTCAGGCCTGTTGACATTTGGGGCCAGGTCCTATTTTGTTATGGGGCTGTCCTGTGCACTCTAGGACATTTAGCAGCATCCCTGGCCTCCACCCTCTAGAGGCTGGTAGCATTGCCCACTGTGTGACAACTGAGAATGCCCCCTTAGGACCTCCGTGATGGCCCAGTGGCTAAAAGCCCACTTGCCAATGCAAGGGACATGGATTTAGTCTCTGGTCCAGGAAGATCCCACATGCCCAGAGTAACTAAGGCCCAGGCACCACAACTACTGAGGCCCATGCGTTCTAGAGGATGTGCTTCACAACAGGAGAAGCCACTACCATGAGAAGCCCATGCACAGCAACTAGAGAGTAGCCCCAGCTTGCCGCAACTAGAGAATGACTGCGTGCAGCAACAAAGACCCAGGGCAGCCTAAAAGAAATAAATAAAGTTAAAGGAAAAAAATGTTGCTAAATGCCCTCTGGTGGAAAGAATGGTCTGGTTGAGAACCACTGCTTTAGACAGATGTCAGCTTTCTCTTATCACATATCACAGAATTAAATATGGTATTTTGCACATAGTAGATCTATGTGTAATTTGAGGACAGCTCTCCTTTGAGCCAAAGTGCCTTAGTCCTACTGCTTCCATCCAGCAGCCTTGGTCTGGCTCAGAATAGCATTATGAGGAGCAACCAATATACAATACTCACTCTCTCCTTTATATTCTGATTGCCTTGAAAATGTCTGTTTACTGAAGGAAATCAAAAGCTAGCCTAGTAAGCATTCAGTGGATATTTATTTTCTTAAGTGGATGGGTAGGTCACTTTTTGAAAATAAACTGATGGAAATCCAAGCAGATTAAAAATGATTTTTGAATCCCCTTTCTATCTTTTGTGGCGAGAATGATCTCTCCATGCTTTATGACCTTAAAAAATAATGCTTCATTCACTTGTAGACAACCCTGCCATCCATCTGGGGGAAATATCAAACAGGCTCTTACATTTTCTCAAATAGCTGTTGACTTTCCTGCCTGCACAACTGGCATCTGTAATGTATGGCTCACTCTTTAATCAACAGCCCAGAATATCATCAGTTTAAGCACCTGTCAGAGAATTCATCCAAGAATTGATTGCAGTTCAGCTTTTGCCAAGAGAGTGATGGAGACATCTGATTTTTCAGACGGTTTAAATAGTATATTAACTCCCATTCCTCTTCATTCTTGAAGTTTTATCCCAGTACAAATTTGAATCATTAGAAAAACAACAGGTCTGGGTTCTATTATTCCAGCTTTTTACGGAAGTGCTTTTGGTAGGGGAAAAGTTGTGATTTCACTTTTTTTTTGGTAGAGAGAAATATAAAAAATACCCATCTGTGGGGAAAATCTGTCTTTTGCAAAACCATAGTTAAAATTCCTGCCAGTTGTAATCCAGTGTCTGCTTCCTAAGAGTGAGCTAAGTTCTGTCTCCAGTAATGAGGCAGCCTTTGGACTGAATGCAGGCTAGTTTCAAGCCCAGGAAAAGGACTGGCCAGAGGGTAATGTCCTTGTCTCCCCAGACTGCTGGGATGTCAATGACAACTGCATACAGAAGAATGAAGCATGTTCTGGGGTAACAGATCACACTAGGGGGCTAGAGTTGGGGTGGAGACATCTTTCATGCCTTCAGAAATAGTCATTTGGACACAAGGGAGCCCTCAGGGGAATCCTAGGAGGAAAGAAAAACATTTTTGCTCAAAGTGAGATGAGGAACCTGGGACACATAATTTCAGTCGGGAGACAATATACAAATGGACAATGGCCAGATCATTTATAAGAATAGAACTCTGACCCACACCTGCAGCAACTTGCTCAGGAAACCAACTCATTATTGAGACTCACCAGCCCAGGAAGCCAGCCTGCTGTAAGTCAGGCTTGTAGAAAGTCAGATGGCTATCTCTAGGAACAATCCAGAAAGCCAAACAGTAACTTCTGTGACAATCTGCCCTGATAGGCTTGATTAATTACTGATAGCTCCCCTAATTTTTGTCCCTTCCAACTTAGGACCAATCAGAGAAAGCTGGATATGTGCTCCCAACCAATCACAGAGGATACCTACTTCCTTAGCCCACCTCCAGCTTCCCCTGATGCCAACAGCTTCCAATCAGGGTACACTCGAAGCCTTCCCTTTCCCCACTATAAAGCTTTCCTACTCCTCTGCCTTTGCGTCTTTCCCAAAACCTAAGTGATGGTGGCTGACTCCCTTTCTAAAGCAAACTCTGAATAAATATGTTCTCATTTGGTTGGTCTTCATTTATTTCCACAGAATGTTGAAAATTATATCACCTAATTTTGAACCCCAAGCTAGTCAAATGAGATAGTTGCAATACTCACAGAAGGGCATGAGTGTAGCAGGTTCCACTTCCTTTGTACCTTCCTCTGTCTGGAATGGTCCCATCCCTGCTCTTCTTCCCAGAGAAATCCCATACATCCTCCTGAGTCCAGCGTTAAGTGTCCCTGCATCTGAAGAGCCTTCTCTGCCTATCATCAGTAACATCTTAGAAATTCTGCTCTTCCTCCATGTTAGAATGACCACAGGAGTCCAATGATCAATGTCAGTGGGAAACAAACTAGTATTTCCCAAGTAGTATTTATTTCCCGGTTGTTTCTTACATGTGTCACTTCACTAAATCTTCTCTTTGTGAATTAGCAATTGCTCTCTCCACAGACGATGAAAGCAAGATCTTAGCTCATAAAAGTGATGTTTCTGTCTTTCCCAATGAGGTTTTGAGTTCTTGATAAGAGTATTTCTTACACATTTTAATTCTTTAGGAGGAGCAAATGCTAGACACATGAAAGATGAATGAATGAACGAGTGAACGACTACAGAGCAGGAAAAATGAATTTGTTTGCAAGCCTAAGTTGGCCTAAAGAACTAATTATTCAAAACATAGACCATATGATTCCTAAAGATAAAGGAATATAAGTCAAACTTTTTCTTTCTCCCAGACTCAGTTTCTCTGGACAAGAAATCAGTCACTGTAAAATTCCTGGTAGAGGCTGCAAGTGTTTCTAGCTCTGACTACCTTGATTTGGGGTCTTTGATGTCTGAGTCACATGCTGAAGATTGAAGACAGCAGTAGTTTCCTGCCTCAGTAAGGAGATGCATGTCAGCAGGTGATCTGCAACCATGCCTAAGCAATGGAGGAGGAATTTTCTCTTATAAGCAGAGTGTGTGAGAGTGCTTCATTTTGCCCACAGTTAGGGAGTTCACATCTTTGCTGCCTCTGGTATACTTAATTATTTTAAACATTTTTGTTGAAAAGTTGTCATGGCAACAGCATGGATAAATATTTTGAAGGACAAATTCTATTTCCAGCACCCTCAAGTAATGTTTTATTTTTTCCCATTATCTACCCATGCTCATCCACTCATAAACATTTTATTTGCTTACAACCACAGAGCAACATCTATTTTGGATTCTGCTGTTTCATTTAACATCACATCAAAAACATTTTCTATGTTGCCAAAGCCTTCATGTTTAAAAATTTCAATAGCTGCACAATATTCCGTGACTTAATAAACATTCTCACATTGCTGTGCAAGTTCACTTTTCAAATTTTCACTCTCTTTTAGGTAATATTAGAATATTCTTGCATATAGTTTTTGCCTTCTGATTAACATTTCCTTAGAAGAAATTCTTAGGAATAGAATTTTTGACATCTTTGTGGTTTCTGCCGCATAATACAATCTTGCTCTTCAAAAGCCCTTGTGCTAATTTAGAGAACCAGATGGGAGCCTGAGGAGAATGCTCTGCTACAAACCCCACGCAGACTTCTCAGGATGAGGGGCTGGACAACTGGTGGGTTCAGCATCTCCTTAAAAAGAATTAAATGGCATTTCATAAGGTACCCATGTGGGCTGCCCAGGTAGGAAAAATTATCTCCAAGGCTGCCTTGATTAGAATTTTTTGAAGCAAAACTCTTGCTCTGGATATATGAATGCTCATCATGATAACAGAGGGATTTCCTTTTTCCCATTCTAAATTTTGCATCTCATACAGTTAGGTGTGATTATAAAACCAGAGATTGGAATTCTTACATGCAAACAGCGACAGTCTTTCCATAAGAACATCATATGCAATTCCTAAAAACATGAAAGTGTCCTTAAAATATTGCATTCGTATCCAGTTTTTAAACTACAAAAGGAAATTTAGACTCCTTTCATCTTTTTTCTGTACTGCAAGAGGTTATCACCTAGCTTGATGACCAAGCGGTGAAAAATAGGCTGGACGGGCAAGCCAACTGCATGATCATAATCACACCTGCCAACCCAGGAGCACTCACTGTGTCACAAGCTCAGAGCTCAGTCTCATTGAATGCACACAACTGATGCTGAGAGAGGTGCTTCTAACACACCCACGTTCTAGATCAGGAAACTGAGGGTTGAGAGTAGGAGACAGGTGCTCTATTATATAGCAGATCGATGGCCGGTGTTGATTCTGAAGTTGGAGACCTTAATCACTCATCAAAGGGTGGGGTGAATTACACCCTGTTAGTTTCCTAACAGCAGATCTGGGCAGCGGAAGAGTTTCCTGAAATAACAGCAATGGTTCAGTCCTAGGGACTAGGGCATGTGGGCGCAGGAAGGACAGGGATTCAGAGCCCAGCATTTGGGCAGGGACACTTGAGTCATGGGTTTGGAGGAGTAACATGGTTATTCTCATCTCCTCACCACAAAGCTTTGCTGGGGAGCCCTAGAAGTACAAAAACATTCCAGATGATGCCTACTTTCCATTACTATATTCCATCTTCTGTTGGAATCCACCATTTCTTCCTGAAAGCTCACTGCAGCTCATCGTAAAACCTTACACTTCTTGCCTTGTCCTTGGACATGGGGCAGTACTTCCTAGCTACTAACCGATTGCCCTCTCCTACTAGCCATGCCTTAAGTCAGGTCCTGGCTTCCTCCTGTCCATATGCCCCTCTCACACCTAGGAGGCATCAAGGTTTATTTCTAAGAGACAGCAGGGCACCAAGTCTTTATATGACTTGTCTAACTGCTTATCTGTCTTTCATCAATCATACCTGCACCCAAACTCCCAGCTGTTCTAGTATACAAAGATCCTTGTACTAGATCCTGGCTCCTCCCCTCTCACCTGCCCCACATTGACTCTCTCCCCCAATAACCTCATCTTCACACCCCAGTCCTGAGATATGGCGCAAGAAACTGGAAAAAAAAATTGGAGACAAAAAACTAGGACACAGCCAGGGAGAGAACACTTACAGTGCCCTTGCCAGTTTCTCATATACTCCCCTCTAAAACCTCACAGCAATCACGAGGTGAGAGAAATTACTTGTCTTTTCTGACGTGTGAATAGGGGAACTGAAGTTCAGAAAACTTAAGCAATATTCCCAAAGTCACACAGCCAGGAAATGGCAGACCCAGATATGAGGGCAGAATTCTATCTCAGCAACCCACAGAATAGTACATCTATGGGTAGAGGTTAACAAAGGGGAAGGAGTGGGACAGACCTAGACATCCGAGTGTAGGGGTCCTTGGGAGCAACCTACGTGTCCGTCAACAGATGAATGGGTAAGCAAGATGTGGTCCATATACACAGTAGAATACAACTAAGCCATAAAAAAGAAGAAAATAATGCCATTTGCAGCAAGATGGATGGACCTCGATCTTACCGTACTGAGTGAAATCAGTCAGAAAGAGAAAGACGAATATCATGTGATATCACTTATATGTGAAATCTAAAAAAAGGAAAAATATATAAATGAACTTATTTGCAAAACAGAAATAGACTCACCAACTTTAGAAAACAAATATATGATTACCAAACAGGAAGGAATGGGGAGGGATACACTGAGAACTTGGGATCAGCACATATACACTAGTATATAAAATAGAACTATATTCAGTATCTTATAATAACCTGTAATGGAAAAGAATCTGAAAAGGAATAGATATATATGTATGCATGGATAGCTGAACCACTGCTGTACACCTGAAACATGTATATCAACCATACTTCAATTTGAAAAAAGAAAGTGGAGGTCCTAGTTTTCAAATAAGGGTTATACATGGGAGGGGGATATAATTTGGGAAAAGTAGGACACGTCAAACATGTTGAAAATGAACTCTAGATATCACTCCCCCAAACCCAATTATCCTTATCTTTCTCATCTCAGTCAGTGACGATCCATCCTTCCATTTGTTCGAGTTAAAAGCCTGAGAGCCCTCCTTGACTCTTTCCTACATTTCATTCCTCAGAAAATCCCATTGGCTCCATCTTCAAAGTGCAGACTTCAGCCACTTCTAATACCTGCACCATTACTCCCTGGGCTCAGCCACTGTCATGTCTCATCTGAATCATTCCAATAGCCTCCTAACAATGGCCCTACTTTACCCTTGCCTCCCCAACTCCATAGTCTAGTCCCCATGGGTTCACCAGAGTGGTCTTCTTAAAACACAAATCAGATCAGATCATTCCTTTACTCAAAACCCACTGATGGCGCCCATCTTACTCAGAGTTCACACCTAAGTCCCTTCAGGGGTCAGGTCCTCACCCCCTCCCAGCTCCTTATCCTCCATTCATCTCACTCACTTTCCTCACTTTGAACCCCTGGCGATTCCTCAAACATGCCAGGCATGGTCTGACCTCAAGGCCAATGAGGTGTGAGCTGTGTATATGGTTTTTCCTGTGGTCATGTATGGATGTGAGAGTTGGACTGTGAAGAGGGCTGAGTGCCAAAGAATTGATGCTTTTGAACTGTGGTGTGGGAGAAGACTCTTGAGAGTCTGTTGGACCGCAACCAGTCCATTCTGAAGGACATCAGTCCTGGGATTTCTTTGGAAGGAATGATGCTAAAGCTGAAACTCCAGTCCTTTGGCCACCTCATGTGAAGAGCTGACTCATCGGAAAAGACTCTGATGCTGGGAGGAATTGGGGGCGGGAGGAATTGGGGGCAGGGGGAGAAGGGGATGACGGAGGATGAGATGGCTGGATGGCATCACTGACTCGATGGATGTGAGTCTGAGTGAACTCCGGGAGTTGGTGATGGACAGGGAGGCCTGCCGTGCTGTGATTCATGGGGTCGCAAAGAGTCGGACATGACTGAGCGACTGAACTGAACTGAAATGTTCTGTGTTCCCCAGCTCTAAACAATGGGGACCAAACAATTCTCCTGAACTCTGACAGCAGACCACATTTGCTCGTTTCATCCTGTAAGTTTTCATGCAGATAGTTATTCACTCAGTCGTGTCCCAACTCTTTGTGACCCCATGGACTATATCCCACCTGGCTCCTCTGTCCATGGATTTCTCCAGGCAAGAATACTAGAGTGGGTATTCATTCTATTCTCCAGGGGATCTTCCCAACCCAGGGATTGAACTCAGCTGTCCTGTGTTGCAGGCAGTTTTTGTTTTTGTTTTTTACCATCTAAGCTATTAGGGGCAGATAGAAGACTTCCTAAAAAAAAAAAAAATCAGTGACTTTGGTTAACAATGACATGTGATTGGGAAATTTTGGGGATAGATATATATTTTACTTATTAATTAAATAAATATTTTCCCCAATAGTCTTGACCAAGGCATATGTTGGCTAACTGATGAAGCCATGCTTTGCCTCTTTCTGGCATCGCAGGAATTCCCAGGTATGGGGAACGCATATCTAACATTCTCCAGTTCATGGTTTAAGGAGGAAATTGGCAACATTTTTCTGTAAATGTCTAGACAGTAAACATTTTATGCTTTTGCAGATCATTCTAGTGTGAAAGGATCTTTAGATAATACACAAATAAATCACCATGGTTACATTTCAATAAGATTTTATTTATAAAACATGGTGGTGGCCAGATTTGGGTCATCAACCACTAAGTTGCCAAACCTTAATCTAGGGGCACATGTAGGAGCCCAACCCAACAAATGGGAGCACAGCTCAGGCAGGATATTTCTGTGGGAGCTCTTGACCAGGATATAAACCACATTTTTTTTCTTTTATTTTCAGTGTCTATCACCTCACCTGGTACATAGTAGATAGCCATACAACTTGCTTGGAATAAATTGCAGAATGAAATTTAGTTAGGAGTGGATGGATCTCTTCCTACACTGATAGAGAGATCTTGTTCATTTGGACATGTATTAGAGAGACATTTACTCAGTGCCCCCACGTGCCAGTACATGGCCTATGGGCTGAGCAAAAGGATAGGCATTTTGTCAGACCTCACAGAGTGTATCTGAGGAGATGAGTGTATCTGAGAGCACAAATGTTTGAGAAGGAATATCAGTTGAGTGTGAAACATGGTAATGGAACGTTCAGGGGGCTTTAGGGTCACTTTGGGGGTGAAAAGAACACTCTCAGATGTGTTCCAGGAACAAATGATGATGTTTTCACAGTTGTTGATCAAAGCAGGATTGAGTTTGGCTAGAGGGCAAAGATATAAGCCCACACGAGGGGACCAGAGCCTACCAAGTGATGGACTTGGTTGTTTTTGTAAACACCGATAAACTTTTTGGCTGCAAGGACCTGTCTTCAATAAGGGAGGTTCAAACTGGTTCATAACAAGGCTTTCCAACTGTTAATCAAGGGTAAATCACTCTGCTGTGAGGCTGCTTTAGGAATTTTGAGTACCATTTTCTCTCTCTTCAAGGCTTTTTGAGAAAGTATTATGTTCAAAGCCAGCCCTTTAACAAAGCATTATATTTAATCTTTTTCCACTTTGATCTGTTTCACTAAAAATTATTTCCATTATTCCAAGCTTCATTTTTCCTTTTCTGTAACTCCTTTATAAAATTTTCTTTAAAAGATAAAGAGCCCATTAAATGTTGTGAAGCCCCAATTTTCCTTTAATAAAGAAAGAAATATGGGAGCCCTAACAGAAGGTCACTGCATTGTGAGAGAAATGGGTTCACAGGATGTGGATTTTTTGAGACTTTTTTTTTTTTTGGTGCACATGCTGGAGGGAGAATATGGCTGTGACTGTAAGAAAAATGGTGAACTCCAACCCTGAGATTTATCAGAATAACATTACTTATACACAAGATAGTCACACTGGAATGAAAGATCTAACACTCATGCCTTTAGAGCCTCAAAAAGAGAGGAAAAAGAAGGTAGGGCTGAAAAAGTACATAGATATTGTAATAATGGCTGAAAAGTTCCCAAATTTGGCAAACAATACTCATGCAAAGATGGGCACAATAAAGGGCAGAAATGGTATGGATCAAACGGAAGCAGAAGATATTAAGAAGAGGTGGCAAGAATACACAGAAGAACTATACAAAAAGGATCTTCATGACCCAGATAACCATGATGGTGTGATCACTCACCTAGAGCCAGACATCCTGGAATGTGAAGTGAAGTGTGCCTGAGGAAGCATCACTACGAATAAAGCTAATGGAGGTCATGGAATTCCACTTGAGCTATTTCAAATTCTAGAAGATGATGCTGTGAAAGTGCTGAACTCAATATGTCAACAAATTTGGAAAACTCAGGAGTGGCCACAGGACTGGAGAAGGTCAGTTTTCATTCCAATCCCAAAGAAAGGCAATGCCAAAGAATGCTCAAACTACTGCACAAATGTACTCATCTCACACACTAGTAAAGTAATGCTCAGAATTCTCCAATCCAGGCTTCAGCAATATGTGAACCATGAACTTCCAGATGTTCAAGCTGGTTTTAGAAAAGGAAGAGGAACCAGAGATCAAATTGCCAACATCCGCTGGATCATGGAAAAAGCAAGAGAGTTCCAGAAAAACATCTATTTCTGCTTTATTGATTATGCCAAAGCCTTTGACTGTGTGGATCACAATAAACTGTGGAAAATTCTGAAAGAGATGGGAATACCAGAACATGTGACCTGTCTCTTGAGAAATCTGCATGCAGGTCAGGAATCAACAGTTAGAACTGGACATGGAACAATAGACTGGTTCCAAATCAGGAAAAGAGTATGTCAAGTCTGTATATTGTCACCCTGCTTATTTAACTTCTATGCAGAGTACATCATGAGAAATGCTGGGCTGGATGAAGCACAAGCTGGAATCAAGATTGCCAGAAGAAATATCAATAACCTCAGATATGCAGATGATACCACCCATATGGCAGAAAGTGAAGAACTAAAGAGCCTCTTGGTGAAAGTGAAAGAGGAGAGTGAAAAAGTTGGCTTAAAGCTCAACATTCAAGAAGTCTTAGCAGAGAAGCCTGCTTGCAGGTGGGTAGTTAATGTCTCTCTGGGGCTGCTATTGCCCCCTTCCGGCCCTTCTGGCTCTGGCTGCCTATCACCAGAGGGGGATGGTCTGCAGCCAGCTAATTCTGTTCCGGCCTTTGTTCTGTGCGGGGTCCTGACAGTGTCTTATGTTAGAGCTTTTCGCGTGGTATCTATCCCACAGTCTGGTTTGCTAGCCTAAGTTAGTTTGCTCTGGTTACCCTCGGGGCATTCGGGCCCGATCCTTAAAAATCAGTGCAGCCCGCACCTCCCTGCCCAGCCCCTGCTTGCTAGTGGCAGATGCAGGTGTCTGCGCTGCTTCTCTGCTGGGGGAGTTACCGTTGGGCTTGTAATCTGTGGGTTTTAATTATTTATTTATTTTTCCTCCCTGTTATGTTGCCCTCTGTGCTTCCAAGGCTCGCCACAGACTCGGCAGTGAGAGTGCTTCCTGGTGTTTGGAAACTTCTCTCTTTTTAAGACTCCCTTCCCAGGACAGAGCTCCCTCCCGACCTCTTTTGTCTCTTTTTTTGTCTTTTATATATTTTCCTACCTCTTTTTGAAGACAATGAGCTGCTTTTCTGGGTGCCTGATGTCCTCTGCCAGCATTCAGAAGTTGTTTTGTGGAATTTACTCAGTGTTGAAATGTTCTTTTGATAAATTTGTGGGGGAAAAAGTGATCTCCCCATCCTATTCCTCCACCATCTTAGGACCGCTGAAATGAAAATGGAGAGATCACAACAGACAACATAGAAATACAAAGGATCATAAGAGACTACTATCAGCAATTATATGCAAATAAAATGGACAACGTGGAAGAAATGGACAAATTCTTAGAAAAGTACAACTTTCCAAAACTGAACCAGGAAGAAATAGAAAATCTTAACAGACCCATCACAAGCACGGAAATTGAAACTGTAATCAGAAATCTTCCAACAAACAAAAGCCCAGGACCAGATGGCTTCACATCTGAATTCTACCAAAAACTTAGAGATGAGCTAACACCTATCCTACTCAAACTCTTCCAGAAAATTGCAGAGGAAGGTAAACTTCCAAACTCATTCTATGAGGCCACCATCACCCTAATACCAAACCCTGACAAAGATGCCACACACAAAAAAGAAAACTACGAGCCAATATCACTGATGAATATAGATGCAAAAATCCTTAACAAAATTCTAGCAAACAGAATCCAACAACATATTAAAAAGATCATACACCATGACCAAGTGGGCTTTATCCCAGGGATGCAAGGATTCTTCAGTATCCACAAATCGAACAATGTAATTCACCACATTAACAAATTGAAAAATAAAAGCCATGTGATTATCTCAATAGATGCAGAGAAAGCCTTTGACAAAAATTGAACATTCATTTATAATAAAAACTCTCCAGAAAGCAGGAATAGAAGGAACATACCTCAACATAATAAAAGCTATATTCAACAAACCCACAGCAAACATTATCCTCAGTGGTGAAAAATTGAAAGCATTTCCCCCAAAGTCAGGAACAAGACAAGGGTGCCCACTTTCACTGCTACTATTCAACATAGTTCTGGAAGTTTTGGCCATAGCAATCAGAGCAGAAAAAGAAATAAAAGGAATCCAAATTGGAAAAGAAGTAAAACTCTCACTGTTTGCAGATGACATGATCCTCTACATAGAAAGCCCTAAAGACTCCACCAGAAAATTACTAGAGCTAATCAATGAATATAGTAAAGTTGCAGGATATAAAACCAACACACAAAAATCCCTTGCATTCCTATACACTAATAATGAGAAAACCAAAAAAGAAATTAAGGAAAAAATTCCATTCACCATTGTAACAAAAAGAATAAAATACTTAGGAATATATCTACCTAAATAAACTAAAGACCTATATATAGAAAACTATAAAATACTGGTGAACGAAATCAAAGAGGACACTAATAGATGGAGAGATATACCATGTTCACGGACTGGCAGAATCAATATAGTGAACATGAGTATACTACCCAAAGCAATCTACAGATTCAATGCAATCCCTATCAAGCTACCAGAGGTATTTTTCACAGAGCTAGAACAAATAATTTCACAATTTGTATGGAAATACAAAAAAC
>SJYQ01000331.1:390516-450683 GCA_006410935.1 Redunca redunca | reverse complement strand
AGACAGCAAAAGAGACACAGATGTATAGAACAGTCTTTTGGACTCTGTGAGAGAGGGAGAGGGTGGGATGATTTGGGAGAATGGCATTGAAACGTGTATAATATCATATAAGAAACGAATCACCAGTCCAGGTTTGATGCAGGATACAGGATGCTTGGGGCTGGTGCACTGGGATGACCCAGAGAGATGGTATGGGGAGGGAGGTGGGAGGGGGGTTCAGGATTGGGAACACGTGTACACCCGTGGCAGATTCATGTTGATGTATGGCAAAGCCAATACAGTATTGTAA
Source organism: Redunca redunca (assembly GCA_006410935.1). Taxonomy (NCBI): domain Eukaryota; kingdom Metazoa; phylum Chordata; class Mammalia; order Artiodactyla; family Bovidae; genus Redunca; species Redunca redunca. The sequence continues at coordinate 450,394 of SJYQ01000331.1, read as the reverse complement.
AGTAAAATAAAGTAAAATTTAAAAAAATAAAATAAGAAAGCTCAACATTCAGAAAACTAAGATCATGGCATCCAGTCCCATCACTTCACAGCAAATAGATGGGGAAACAGTGGAAACAGTGGCAGACTTTATTTTTGGGGACCCCCAAATCACTGCAGATGATCGTTGCAGACATGAAATTAAAAGATGCTTGCTCCTTGGAAGAAAAGTTATGATCAACCTAGACAGCATATTAAAAAGCAGACTTTACTTTGACAACAAAGGTCCATCTAGTCAAAGCTATGGTTTTTCTAGTAGTCATGTATGAATGTGAGAGTTGGACTATAAAGGAAGCTGAGCACCAAAGAATTGATGCTTTTGAACTATGGTGTTGGACAAGACTCTTGAGAGTCCCTTGGACTGCAAGGAGATTCAACCAGCCAATCCTAAAGGAAATGAGTTTTGAATATTCATTGGAAGGACTGATACTGAAGCTGAAACTCCAATACTTTGGTCACCTGATGCGAAGAGCTGACTCATGTGAAAAGACCCTGAAGGTGGGAAAGATTGAAGGCAGGAGAAGAAGGGGATGACAGAGCATGGGATGGTTGGATGGCATCACTGACTCAATGGAGATGAGTTTGAATAAACTCTGGGAGTTGGTGATTGTCAGGTAAGCCTGGCATGCTGCAGTCCATGGGGTTGCAAAGAGTCAGACACGACAGAGTGACTGAATGAACTGAATAAGTTCAGAGATGCAAGAAGCTGGGTGAATTCCAAACATAATCAAATTAAAGGAATTAACTCCAAGATACACTGTAATCAAACTTCTGAGAAGACAGAAGAGTATCTTAAAAGTAATAAGGTGGCTCATATGGTAAAGAATCTGCATGCAATACAGTAGACCCGGTTTCAATCCCTGGGTCGGGAAGGTCCCCTGGAGGAGGGCATGGCAACCCACTTCCAGTATTCTTGCCTTGGAGAATTCCATGGGCAGAGGAGCCTGGCAGGCTATGGGGTCACAAAGAGTCGACATGACTGAATGACTAACACAATGAGAAGGAAGCAGAACCTTATCTAAAGGGGAAAAACAAACGGAATGGCATTGGATTTCTCCTCAGAAACCACAGGGGCATTTTCCAAATGTTGAAAGAAAAGAACTATCAACCCAGAATCCTATTCCTCTGAAGATATCTTTCAGGAATGAAAGAGGAATCAAAATAGTCTCAGGTGAAGGAACTAAGAAACTATGTCACTAGCATACCACCCTAAAAGAATGGCTGACTAAAGTTCTCTAAGCAGAAAGAGAACAACAAAGGAAAAAACCTTGGATCATTAAAAGGAAGAAAGAATACAGCAAAAGTACAGCTAGATACAACAGGATTTATTTCTCCTCTTGAGTTCTCTAAATTATATGATGGTAGAAGTAAAAGGATATTGTCTGCTTTGGTTCTAAGCGTATGTAGAAAAAATACTTACAATAATTACATTATAAATGGGGAAAAGTAAAGGGACCTTAAGAAAGTTAAATTTTCTTTTCTGGTCACATGGCATGTAGGATCTTAGTTCCCCAACTAAGGATGGAACCTGCACCCCCTGCAGTGGAAGTGTGGAGTCGTAACCACTGGACCACCAAGGAAGTCCCAAGAAAAGTAATTTTTCTATACTTGATTCAAACTGGTGAAATGACACCACCAGTAGACTGTGTTGTGTACATATAAGATAATATTTACAACAACCACTAAAATATAAAAATAATTTACAATAAATACAAATATTTGCAGATTAATACAAATATATANATATTTTCAGATTAATACAAATATATATGAAGTAATATACAATATGTAATATTATACAATCAAAAATATCACGGATAAGCCAGAAATGGAATTCTAAAGAATGTTTCCATAATCCACACAAGGGAAGGAAAAAGAAAACAGAGAAATGAAAAAGCACCTTCTTAAATCCTCAAAAATCATGAACAAACTTCAAATAAAGTTGTTCTTTTGAATCGCTTCGTGGTAAGGGCTGTAACTTCACGCCAAGCAAAGTCAGCGCTTTTTATGGCCTTGCAGATGTTATCGTCCTTTCAAAATTGTTGCAAGGTTGTTCCTGATTCATCACTTGCCTTTATGGCTTGACAAAAAGTGTGATGTAAATAATATTTCTTGAAAGTCACTATCATTCCCTGGTCCATGGACTGGATGTGTGATGTAGTATTCAGGGGCAGAAGCACTACTTGATGTTGAGGTGAAAGTCATCCATGAACGGGGGTGGCCCAGAGCATTGCCTAGGAGCAAAAGAATGTTGAATGGGACCTCTTTCTCCAAGTAATATTCCCTAACTCCAGGATAAAGTGGTGGAAAAACAAGTTCTGGGAAAGTGAGCTACGTAACTCAGGCTTTGGTGTTACTCTTCCACACAACAAAAAGAGAGCCCTTGGCTCTGTTTTCAAGGGCTCTTGGGTTCTCTGAATGGTAAACTAAGAGAGGCTTCAGCTTCGTATTACCAGAAGCATTGCCACCAAACATCAGAGTTAGCCTATCCTTTGCTGCCTGGCATCAACTTTTCCTCCTTATTGAGGTAACTTCAGTCTGGCGTCCTCTTCTAGTACAGCCCTGTCTCATTTACATTAAAAGCCTGCTCGGGTAGATAAGTGCTATCATCAAAAATTTCTGGAAGCGTTTCAGGAAATTCCCAGGCAGCTACTATATCTGTACTCACTGCCTTGCCACACTTTTGCGTTGTGAAGTTTGGCACTAGCTTTGAACTGGTGAAACCAGTCATGACTGGCATTAAAAGGTGCACCCACCAATTCTTCACCATACTTCTTCAAGTCTTCAAAAAGGCTCTTAGCTTTCTCTTGAGTCAGCATTAAGCTGAGCGGGGCTTGACACTGATGCTGATCCTGCATCTACATGCTGAGAATTTCTCTACCTCCTCCATCACTTTCCCATGCTTCCTCAATGTTATTGTTGATGTCATTGGCACAGCAAACTTCACACGTTCCATGATCTTGTCCTTGTTCTTTAGAATCATGTTGATGGTTGAATGATTCATGTTATAAGAACAGTCTTTTGTTTGAAAAGATGGTGTACCGTCTTTTCACCTTGTTCTACTCTCTCAATTATTTTCCTTTTTGTTTCCATCGTTATCACTTGGTGCTTCTTAGCAGTAACAGCTACATCATCACTGCTTTTATGCTTGCTTTTGGATATCATGGGCTGGAAATAAAGATACTATACTACTGTACTCTATACAGTACTGTACATAAAGGACACAAAATCACAGCCACTTGTAGAGGACACATGCGTGAGACAAGGTACACTAGACATATGAACTAACTTGCATGATTGGACATGAGAACACATGCTTGCATCTTTGAAAGTTCACAACTTGAAGGTTCATATATAGGGGACTTACTGTAATGAGAGGCTTCAAAAAAAATCTGAATCAGAAAATGTTTATTGAGCACTTACTATGGCCAGAAACCATTTTAGGAGCAAAGGAGACATCAAGGAATCAGACTAAGTCAATGATTTCATAGAATTTATAGTCTAGTGTAGGAGAGAGAGAATTAACAAAGAAGTTAATTTATAATGTAATGTTCAATGTTGGTAAGTGCTTTTATAAAAATAAAACAGTTTAATGAAACAGTGATTGGGGGAGAGTAGGTGGAAGGCATTTCAGGCATCTGTGTGGAGGCTTAAGAGTTTGGTTTGGGACATGCTGCATTGAGATGCCACTGGAATACATAGATATCAGGTAGAGACATCCAGAAGGCAGAAATAAAGACATAAATTTTTTGAATCATTTTCATGGGAATGAATTTTATAGTCAGGGGAATAAATGAGACAACTAAGGGTGACAGTGTAGAGGGAGGGTAGAAAGAACCAAGGACAATCTTCATGAGTCAATATTAACATTTTTTTCCCCTCCTCATGAATCCTGTGTTGGACATTCCCAGTTTAATTCCTGAGTTTCTCCTCCGCTTCTAGCCCTCCTAACATTGGAGTTTATCAGCCCCTAGTCCTTGAATCTCTTCTCTTCTCCTTCTCCATCACACCATTAGAGATCTCAGCCATCTGAAACCTTCTCCTAAGCTCTAGACTCTTCAATTCAACTGCCCCTCTCCATTCCACTTGGGTAGCAAGCTAGTTTTCTGGAATTGAATTTGAGAATGTAGATATAAACAGAGCAGAAAAGCAAGAAATTTCAGCAGGTCCTAAATTTCAGTATCTTGTTTTCATAGGAGTTGGGGAATCCTGGCCCATTTTTTTTATGGTGTATATTTTTATATTAAAAATAGACATTTATATATGGACACATAAAAAACCAGGAGAGTATAAGAACAACAAAATTAAACAGTGATAAGGTTGGCCCAAATTTTTAACGAGAGGTTTTTCTCTAGGTTTCCTTCAGAGATATTCTATTATACACTTTATTTATAGTCTATGTTTTGCCACTGCTCTAGAGCAAAAACCATAATACTGATTGAAAATGAAGTAACTGAAATGGGTGAGATGATCTTATTATCTCCTATTTTCATTTTATTTCCAGTGCTTCCATTAACAAAGATGAGTTTTACAGAGGCAGATGTAAGCTGAAATAATTTCTAATCCAGGCTCTAGACACCTTTTGTTCTGAAATATATACATATTTCAAGCTCTTAATGAACTGTTTCCAAGCAGTCTGAAATATCTCACATAATTAAAAGTCCTTCCAAATCACTTTAACTTATGGTTAGTTTCATGAATTATATATTTAGGCTAAAAGGCCAAATTACATTATTATTATGTTACCATTGTATTTTGTACACAGATGCAATAAAGGCTCAGACAGTAAAGAATCTGCCTACCATGCAAGAGACCTGGATACAATCCCTGGGTCAGAAAGATATCCTGGAGAAGGGAATGGCTACCCACTCCTGTATTCTTGCCTGGGAAATCTCATGGACAGAGGAGCCTGGTGGGCTATCGTCCATGGGGGTCGCAAAGAGCTGGACATGACTGAGGGACTAACACATGACATGACATGATACAGTGAGGGCAGGTACCACTTTCTATGAAAATTGTTTGCTTGTCTTAAGAAAAAGACCAATGTATTTTTTTTTTCAATTTGTATCTTTGGTGCCAGGAAAGTGTGTATTGATCATGTCTCTGTGTAACAAATTACCCCAAAACTTGGTGGATTGAAACATCAACATTTATTGTCTTCCAGTTTCTGTGGATCAGGGCATGGCTTGGCTGGGTCCTCTGAATCAAGGTCTCTTGAAGCTGGGGTGAAGATGTCACCCTGGGCTGCAGTTAACGCAAGGCTAGGTTAGAACATGCTTCTGAGCTCACTCACCCAGTTCACAGCATTCAGTTCCTTGTCTTATGAGCCTCTCAAAAGATCAGCTCACAGTTCAGCCACTTACTTCAGCAGATAGAGTCAGCAAGTGAGATGAGACCAGAGGGAAAGAGAGACAGACAAACAGACAGACAGACAGAGAATGAGAACAAGACTAAAGTCATGGTCTCCTGCAACCCATTCTTGCAGGTGATATTCCATGACTTTTTCTGCATTCTCAGTAAACCTAGCCCATATTAAAAATTTATATTTAAGGGAAATTATACATGCATAGTTCCAGGAGACAGAGAAAATATACATGCATAGTAACAGGAGGCAGAGATGGTTGAGAAACATTTTAGGAGCTGTGTACCATATGATGCTTGTATATTTGTTGAATGAATGAATGGATAGATTAGACACATGCATGAAGTTATACAGTCTGATGTCAAGCCTTACGAAATAGCAAACTATATAATACCCTTGATAAAGTCAGTCCATCTGATCGAGCACTTCTGGGTCAAAGCATATTTCAATGAAGGTCCATTCTTGGAAGACTCTAATTGTCAGTTATATGTTTCTCCAACTTTGTTAGTCAGTGGGACATGGAGCGGGCACTTCCTTAAAATGTTTATTTGTGTCAGGCTAGAATCTGCCAGTATGGTTGTTGGAGGTAAATATTTCCATATAGCTGTCACTGACTCACTCAAGAAGATTCAGGCGTATAAAAATAGTGAACATATAAAAAGTTCCTTAATTAAACCAAAAAAGGACTGTTATCAGCCCAAGGAAAAAAAATCCCCTTTTAGAGTCAATGAAATGGCCCAACATAGACACAAGAAAGACTTCAGACTAGTAAATGAGTGAGTAACAATATCAGATATCAAAAGACCTGTGTAGTTATCTCTCTCAGTGTATCCAGTGTGGACTCACAACGCAGGAACCATGCTCCTGGCTGTCCCAGCCACTGTGCCCAAACCAGCCCTTGAGGTGAGAGCCACTGGCACTCAGAAATATTCCTATAAAAGTCTGAAGCACGATTCTCAGAATATTCCAGTTGTCTTCCCTCAGGATTTGTGACTGTTGATTGTGCATAATTTCCAAAACAAAACCAGGGCTAGCCCCCCCAGCATGAGGTTAGGGGGTGACCAATGGATGCCATCGGAGGCTGAGGAATCATGGCCCTGCTCAAATGTCCTCCAAACCCCCTTGCCCTCGTTGGTCTCAGGTTCCTGTGCCACCAAGAAACCAAAGCAGAATCTGTGTAGGACGTATACCTTTAAATGTATCTTATCCAGGAGGAGACACACAACAACTTACAAAGTTCAATATATCAGATTCCAAGCTGGTAAGTTGGCAAGCAGAGATCCTGAGAGTAAATTTTAGGGCAAAGCAGTTGGAACACACTGGGAGGTCTGGCCAAGTGCCTGCAAACAGGAGAGAGAAGCCCCCACCACAGCTCTGCCAGTCTCGCCTATTTTATACCAACTGTATCCAGCGTGTGATCTCTGACCCATTTCACAATTCCACTGAGGATTATTGCTACCGTCTTACAGATGAGAAAACAAGGTTCAGGGGACAGAGGGGCAGGAGGAGGTATAGCCAGGATTTGAGAGCAACATTTTCTAGTTTTATTGCTGTAACATAAATACTATTAGGGGTCTGTGGGCTGAGGAGTGTTCCCTCATATTATATCCACCCAGAACCTCAAAAAATATGATCTTATTTGGAAATATGGTCTTTGCAGATGTAATCAGTTACCTTAAAATAAGATCATGCTAAACTAGCCTGGGCCCTAAAGTCAATGGCTGGTGTCTTTATAAGAGGAAGGAGAGGGAGAGTCAGACGTACAGGCATGTGCACACGGGAAAGAAGGCCATTTGAAGATGGAACACATGGGAAAGAAGGCCATTTGAAGATGGAGGCAGAGGCTGGAGTAATGCAGCTGCAAACCAAGGATCTTCAAGGAATGCCAGAGCCACTGGGAGCTGGGAAGAGGAAAGGAACAATGCTTCCCTAGAGACTTCAGAGGGGACATGGCCCTGCCAACACTTTATTTAGGACTTCTGGCCTTCAGAATTGTGAGAGAATAACTTTCTGTTGTTATAAGCCACTCAGTTTGTGGCACTTTGATATGGCAGCTTAGGAAGCTAATAAGATTCCCTAAAATGAACATAAGCCCAAGTGTTCTAAACCATTGTTGCCAACAATTACAATTGTAATTGTAATTGACTTACAATTACAACATTACAGCCTAGGACCACAGATAAATATTTCCTAAGCAGGACCCTCCCACTGCAATCATTTCCTTTCCTGTTTCCCCTTTACACTCTTTTTTAGGATCCAGTTGTTTTTTTGTTTTTTTTTTTAAATCAAGGCTCACATTTTTACCTACCTCAAGGATGTTTGGGCCAGTGACAAATTTAGTACTGGACCAGAATGCCTACCTGATCTCACTCTCTTTCCAGCATCCTTTATTTCTTTTCACCTGATAAGGTAAATCCTACTTAAGATGCCCCGTGCTGGGTGTTGTATATCCCAGCCACGCAGATATTCTTGGCTAGTGAGACCCATGTTTTCAGTTCATAGTGGCATGAAGATAACTTGTGGGATTTTATTCAAAGGGAACATTTTTCCCTCTTATCTATGGAATATTTCCTAAAGAGCATTTATATCACCAAGTCTGTGGACATCACTGCAGAGAACCAGATTCTTTCAAAAATTCTACTGGGCTGCCTTTCTCATAAAGCTTAAAAAAAAAAAAAAAAAGGTAGTCTGGCTATTGTCCTTGGTAAATCTTGTTCCAGCAAGTTCTGCATCCACTTAACTTTATGAATTTGGGTTCTGTGGTTTGGATTCCATCCTTGTTCCCCTCAACGCCCTTTTCCCGATTGAAATCCAGGATTTCAGACAAAGTTGGGGGCTGGGGAAGCCAAAAAGAACATCAGATTTACTGTCTCTTGCTGCCCCCTGCTGGGAAAATCATTGCTTGTATATTTTCCTTTTTCTTTCTCTGTCTTAACTAAGGAAATATGGGCGGGTTCCCGGGAGTGGATGGGTGAGGGAGAAGCAAATGTCTTAGAGGGCGATAGAGGGCCAGACAGTTGCCATTACTTGAGATTCTTAGTTTACTGATTTTTTTTTTTAATGAAGAAATGGAATTTGTAATATTTAAAACATGTTTATATTTATCTGATTAGCATTTTTACACACACACAAATACAAAATAGTGTAATTGCTTCCATAAGCGTGCTTTCAGATTAGATTTGTGAAAGTGTTGATTGAAGGACTTCCCTGTGGTCCAGTGGCTAAGAATCCTCCTCCTGATGCAGGAGGCGCAGGTTCAATCCCTGATCAGGGAACTAAGTTCCCACATGCCAGGGGTAGGGGAGGCGGCAACTAAGCCCATGCTCCACAACTGAGACTGTGCGCCAAAAACAGGGTCCTTGTGCCATAATGAAAGATCCCGAGAGCCCCAGCCAGGACCTGGTGCAGCCAAAGAGAAAAAAAAATGTTTGAAAGTACACAGCTGGCAGTTTGGCCTAGGGATGGAACATCAGAGTAGTTTTCTTCATTAATCCGTCTTGGTCCTTGGCCACATCTAGCACCACTTTGGGATGATGGTGAGATTTTCTGCATGCTGAGATGAGGCTCATGGCCTCCCACCCTCCCAGGGACAGTATGGAGGAGACTGGCACTCAGAGGGCCTTCAGTGAGGGCGGTGGGGGACGCAAGGGTAGGCACAAGCTGGGGACTACATAGTCCCTGGTCAGTGCCCAACACGCCTACCACCTAGTGAAAGACTGTAAGACCCTCTTCCCTAGGACGCCATTGCTATTGGAAAAGCTGAGGGTAGGAAGGCCTCTTAGGTGCCTCTGTTCACAGTTCCTCTGGGCTGGCCCAGGACTGAATGCCATCCTGAGAGCTTGGGGCCAGACCCTGATGTCAGAACTTGGAGGCAAGAGTAGAGGGAAGGCCACAGAGACAGCCACAGCAGCTCCAGGGCTGCCTGCCCGAAAGGAGAAAGCCAGGGCCTGCCTCTGCTTCCTGATGCTGATAAACAGGGATTTCTGCTCAGGATTCAGATCACCGACCTCATCTGAAGAGGCAAGGCCTTTCGGGAGAAAGCAGTTTCCTGCCAGCAGGAGTAAGTTCGCCATGCTGTGTATACCAAGGGCCTGCTGCTTCTGGGTCTGTCCCACCCACTTCCCTTTTAAACACTCACATTTAGTAGGTGTCCCAACATAATTCATCAGCACTATTCTTTTTTTTCACTGTAAAATCAGTTCACATTGACTTTATCATCTAAATTAGTTTATCTAAAATGCTGAGACAGTGAATCAGATGCAGATTTAAGTTGATTTGAAGGAACTAATGGAAATGACCAGGCACATCACTCCTCTCACCTGAGTCTGTATACGCTTGAACCCACCTACTTGTTTGTCCTGACATCTCTTGTGTTCCCCTGCTGCTGCGGCTGCTGCTAAGTCGCTTCACTCCATAACCAATATCTCCAACACGGAAACTTCCTCTAGGTCTGCTTCTGTCTCATACTCCTCCCTAGTTGTGAGTCATTGAGAGTAAAGGTTTAAAAACTTCGGTTGCAATTTGACGTTGCTGCAACATGGCCATGGAATGGACTGATCTCCTAGAATGGAGTAGAACACTCAGGTATTGACAAGCTCAAGTGGTGGGTCTCACATGTGGGTGAGTGCACAAATCATGGCCTTTAGAACTACATATTGGTATAGGCCAAACTGGAAGAAATTCCAGCCCTTCACCACAGATAGTTTGAGAAGCATGGGAGAAGCATCCTCCCCCCACTCCCACCACCTCTCACCTGAAGGGAGGTTACTGTGGCTTCTGCGTATGTGCAGCCTTACTTGATTTGTTTCCTCCATTGAAATGTGAGTTCCAGGAGAACACGGCTCTTGCTGTCTTGTTTCCCACAGCACCCAGTGCCAGAGTGATGATGAGTACACAGCAATGAATCACCTGACAAATACTTGTTAATGTTCCCTCGGCCCATGATCAGGAACTACCCAAACCCAGCACATTTTCCTATGTTGCAGTTAGAACAATCTTCCTAAAACTTAAATATCATCAAAACCCTTCCCTACTTAAGACCCTTCCCTATCTAAGACCCTTCAATGACTCCTTGGGCTTCCCCACTTGCTCAGATGGTAAAGAATTGTCTGCAATGAAATAATCATTAGTCAAATAATCTGTAGTCAAAATTGATTCAAATTCTCCTCTCTTTTTCAGGCTTTCTTGAAGTCTCCTCTTTTAGGATTGAACATAAAGATAAACTTGATGGGGAAGTCCTCTGTGCTTGCAAGTCTCAAATGGGTGGTTGTATTGGAAGCACTCCCAGTGCCCACTGCCACATGATGATGCTAAAAGCAATAATAAAATGAATAGCCATAAAATCACTGATTAATGGCACTTGTTACTACAGGAAGAACTTCACTCTTCTCATGTCACTACTGGCAGAAGCTGGCTTTGAGAGCAAGTCCAATGTTCTGTTACAGAGGAGGTCACAGGATAAATGTTCCTCACCTAGGACTGCAGGATTTCATGGCAAGCAATGCATGAAATGCAGTGTCATGCAGGTCTCTCCTGGTCAAGCACCAATTTTGCCCTGTCCCTTAGATCCAGGAGTATTGCTAGGGACAGGCAACATCCTCCTCATGGAGCTGGTTGTGTGCACATGAGAATCTGCGTGTGTGCAGATATGTGCATTTATGTGCAAGCATGCACGTGTGTATTTGTTAGAGTTCATGTCTCTGTATTCTACATGCTAACCACCCCCCTTATTTTGTTTTTAGTTCAACCTTTCCAAATTAGGTAAACAAAGTCTGGTTGAATAGATACAATGAAATAGATATTTTTACACTCTTTTTTTAAAAAAAATAATGGGCAGTAAGAATGGTGTTGGTTTGGAATCAGACTGACTCTGGGATATGGAAAATTCTCTCTGTGAAGAAATTTGAATCCTGGTGTATTAACTGAAAGAATACAAGTTTTCTTTCTTTTTTTCTTTTGGCCACACCACATGGCATATGGGATCTTAGTTCCCCAATCAGGGATGGAAGCCGTGCCCCCTGTGGTAAGAGCGTGGAGTCTTAACCACTAGACCACCAGGGAAGTTCCAATAAACGTTTTCTTAAGCAGTGACCTGAAAGGGTAAGCTTTAAAAAATGCCTACATGACAGCCTGAGAGTGACTTGGTCTCAATCTTCAATGCACACCAGAACCAAGAAGAGGGCCTATTAAAACACAGATTGCTGCTGTGAGGTAGCAATCAATCCCTAGAGCTGCTGACTCAGCAGGTCTGGGGTGAGGCTCGAGAACTGGCATTTCTCACAGACTCTCAGGTGCTGCTGGTCTGAGGCACACACTTTACCACCTATTAGACCACTGGTTCTGAGACTTGGCTACATAAAAATTAATGACGCCTTCACCCTGCCCCCAGTGACTCATTTAATTTGTATGGAGAATGACCTAGGCATAAAAGAGTCTTAAAAGCTCCCAGGTGATTATAATGTAAAAAGTTGAGAACCATTGATATGGGGGGAAAAAAACTCACTTGTTGATGGCCATTCAGGCCATTCCCTGGTGGCTCAGATGATAAAGAAACTGCCTGCAGTGTAGGATACCCAGGTACAATGGATCCCTGGGTCGGGGAGATCCCCTGGAGTGGGGAGGGGCTACCCACTCCAGTATTGTTGCCTGGAGAATCCCATGGTCAGAGGAGCCTGGCAGGCTACAGTCCACAGGGTCGCAAAGAGTCGGACATGCTGAGCGATTGACACTTCCACTTCACTTCATTCGGACTGAAACTAACACAACATTGTAAGTCAACTGTACTCCAATATAAAATAAAACTTTTTAAAAATGTATAAGATTTTTAAAAAATGAGGGTGTGGGAATCCCCAGGTGTGAAGTGGTATGCCATCCCCTTCAGATGAACATTGTCCTGGACAGTTACAAAGGGGCAGGTGAAGAGTGCACTGTGCTCAAAGTCTCAAAGTGCCTAACTTGCTAGCAATAACTCTGGTCAGCAGTGATTCTCAGGCTCCTGGAAGGCTGAAAAAATTCCCTAGTATTTTGCACTTGTATCTCTCAGGGTTCTTAGTTTGATGCAAAGAAGTTTGCTGCCAACTAGGTAAGAAGAGTTTGTAAGAAGATACTGGATGATTTGAGGCTAAACTTCTGGAAGCCATGGACAAAATCAAGCTCAGAATGGCCTGATGAGGAAACTGAAACGGTTGCCTGCCCCCTGTTTCCCAGACACTTGAAAAACCACTGTAGCCACTGCCCCACCAAGAACTTGATACTGTAAACTTTTGGCACCTGCAGAAGCCAGACACCCCCTGTACCACCCTCATCAATAGACTTGGTCCCCCAAAGTATATGTCTTACTTGGGTGAGCCTGATTAGAAGAGCTTCTTCACATGCACTGTTCTGGAAACCAAAGGATGCAGATTCTCACTGGACCTGGCCATAGATGTCTGGAAATTCCTCCAAGTATCTTCCATAGACAGGGAACATGATAGACAAGGTGTGTTTATTATTGCTCAGACTCATGGCTCCTGCATTTTCTTTTCTGATCTTCTGTGACCTTCACCAGAGGTGTATTCCACCCTATAGTTCAGCTCAGTTCAGTCACTCAGTCGTGTCCAACTCTGCAACCCCATGAACCACAGCACGCCAAGCCTCCCTGTCCATCACCACTCCCAGAGTTTACCCAAACTCATGTCCATTGAGCTGGTGATGCCATCCAGCCATCTCATCCTCTGTCATCCCCATCTCCTCCTGTCCTCAATCTTTCCCAGCATCAGGGTCCTTTCCAATGAGTCAGCTCTTCGCATCAGGTGACCAAAGTATTGGAGTTTCAGCTTCAGCATCAGTCCTTCCAATGAACACTCAGGACTGGTCTCCCTTAGGATGGACTGGTTGGATCTCCTTGCAGTCCAAGGGACTCTCAAGAGTCTTCTTCAACACCACAGTTCAAAAGCATCAATTCTTTGGCGCTCAGCTTTCTTCACAGTCCAACTCTCACATCCATACATGACTACTGGAAAAACCATAGCCTTGACTAGACAGACCTTTGTTGGCAAAGCAATGTCTCTGCTTTTTAATATGATGTCTAGGTTGGTCATAAGTTTCCTTCCAAGGAGTAAGCGTCTTTTAATTTCATGGCTGTAATCACCATCTGCAGTGATTTTAGAGTCCCCAAAAATTAAGTCAGCCACTGTTTCCACTATTCCCCATCTATTCTCTGTGGAGTGATGGGACCAGATGCCATGATCTTTGTTTTCTGAAATGTTGAGCTTTAAGCCAACTTTTTCACTCTCCTCTTTCACTTTCATCAAGAGGCTCTTTAGTTCTTCACTTTCTGCCATAAGGGTGGTGTCATCTGCATATCTGAGGTTATTGATAGTTCTTCCAGCAGTCTTGATTCTAGCTGTGCTTCCTCCAGCCCAGCATTTCTCATGATGTACTCTGCATATAAGTTAAATAAGCAGGATGACAATATATAGCCTTGACGTATTCCTTTTCCTACTTGGAACCAATCTGCTATTCCACGTCCAGTTCTAACTGTTGCTTCCTGACCTGCATACAGGTTTCTCAAGAGGCAGGTCAGGTGGTCTGGTAGTCCCATCTCTTTCAGAATTTTCCAGTTTATTGTGATCCACACAGTCAAAGGCTTTGGCAGAGTCAATAAAGCAGAAATAGATGCTTTTCTGAAACTCTTGTGCTTTTTTGATGATCCAGCAGATGTTGACAATTTGATCTCTGGTTCTTCTGCCTTATCTAAAACCAGTTTGAACATCTGGAAGTTCATGGTCCAAGTATTGCTGAAGCCTGGCTTGGAGAACTTTGAGCATTACTTTACTAGCATGTGAGATGAGTGCAATTGTGCGGTAGTTTGAGCATTCTTTGACATTGCCTTTCTTTAGGACTGGAGTGAAAATGACCTTTTCCAGTCCTGTGGCCACTCCTGAGTTTTCCAAATGTGCTGGCATATTGAGTGCAGCACTTTCACAGCATCATCTTTGAGGATCTGAAATAGCTCAACTGGAATTCTATCACCTCCACTAGCTTTGTTCATAGTGATGCTTCCTAAGGCCTGCTTTACTTCACATTCCAGGATGTCTGGCTCTAGGTGAGTGATCACACCATCATGATTATCTGGGTTGTGAAGATCTTTTTTGTAGAGTTCTTCTGTGTATTCTTGCCACCTCTTCTTAATATCTTCTGCTTCTGTTGGGTCCATGTCATTTCTGTCCTTTACTGAGCCCACCTTTGCATGATATATTCCCTTGGTGTCTCTAATTTCCTTGAAGAGATTTCTGCTGCTGCTGCCATTTCCTTCTCCAATGTATGGAAGTGAAAATTGAAAGGGAAGTCGCTCAGTCGTGTCCGACTCTTTGTGACCCCATGGACTGCAGCTTACCAGGCTCCTCTGTCCATGGGATTTTCCAGGCAAGAGTACTGGAGTGGGGTGCCATTGCCCTCTCCGGAATAGATCTCTAGTCTTTCCCATTCTGTTGTTTTCCTCTATTTCTTTGCATTGATCGCTGAAGAAGGCTTTCTTGTCTCTCCTTGCTATTCTTTGGAACTCTGCATTCAGATAGGTGTATATTTCCTTTTCTCCTTTGCTTTCACAGCAGTGAAACCAGTCTTCCCTGTTGTTTCTATCACCTGCTCCTTTCACAAATGGATTTTACTCTCAATCACTGCTTTTTACAAAGAGCAAACTTGTGTTGTCAGCATTAAAGAAAAGAACTACTGTACTTGTTTTATGTGAAATGCCTCCTCTTCAGCCAGATTAAAGGAGGCCAATAGATTAAACCTTCTGGAATGTTGTTCACACAAAGAAGAAAGGCCAAGAGTGGAGCCATTTGGAGCTGCTGCCTGGAGCTGTTTTGAATTCCTGATATAAAACAGAAATGAGGTTTTGATAATGCAAACTGGAGTTGAAACAAATCTAGCTGCCTGAGTTGATGGTGGCCTGAGTTGGTGGTGGCCTGGCTTGCCTTGGAATGAGAGTCAATGGCAGGTCTTAGAGATGCAAATTTCATTTGTTTCCTCAGGAGCCCCCAGTTGTGAGCTCCATGAATGCAGGGTTCGTCTTCCTATGACCTTCTTCCTCAGGCCTGTGAGAGCAGGGTGACTCTGTGGTCAGGACTCTGCCCAAACGCTACTTTGCCGCCCCCTCCTCTCCACTGCCATAGCAGGTGCTTTCATCGGCCCTGTTGCAGATAAGCAAGCCCAAGGCAGGGAGGATAAGAAACTTGCCTAAGCCCAGATACACGGTGACCCAAACCCAAACAGACTCCAGAGCCATCACTCTTTATTTCACAACAGAAATAATTTAATATCTTTTTTCTCATTATAGAATTGCATGTTATTCATTGTAAAAATGCAAACAACACAGGAAAATTTAAGAGAAGAGGTCAGGTTCACCTGAAATCCCATGGCTCTGAAATAACGTTTATATTTCGGTAACCATTCTTCACACAGAGAGACATACACAGAGGCACATGCCATGTTGCACAAATGGAATCTTTATGCTAATATTGATTCAGAATGGTTGCTGCTGGTCAGTGTAACGCAAACAAACCCTCTGTTTCCTTATTGAAGTTATGATTATTGTAGGTAAAGAAGAAAGTCTGATCCAGCAGAGCCCTATGCAGCAGGTCAGACTCTTCACTGTGCATGGATCAGCCCATTGCACTCCATCCCCATAGAAGGGAGGGAGGGAGTGTGGTGTGATTAAAGTGTGGAGTCAGACAGCAAGGGCTCCTTTACTTACTAGCATCTCACTTCCCCAGCTTGAAGGGAGGATAACAGTATCTACCTCATAGGTTGTTGTGAGAACCAATTTAGAAAATACATGTAAATTTAGAACATTCCTTCATCTAGACTAAAGGCTTAATGTGGATTGATAATATCCGCAGTGTACAGAAATCCAGAAGGTAATCAAGTGAATTGTTCATTACCATAAAAGTATATGTGCTGTATTTAAAATTTCTTTCCCTGATACTAGTGATATTTACTGCTGTTTTTAATCTCCCAAGTATGAGGCCTGTGGACAGTAACAGGTTTTTAAAAATTGTTATTTTTCTGAGGACATGAAAAACAAGAGCACATAATGTTGGAGAGATATAGTAATGTCTTGAAACTGGTGGTTTACTCGTTCACTTGCTCATTGATTTCTTTATTGATTGATTGATTGATAGTGCTAGGAAAGTAGTAAATATTTGTTGATTAAAAGAATGAATTGAAGTTACAACAACACAAGAGAAGACTACACATGGACATCACCAGATGGCCAACACCAAAATCAGATTGATTATATTCTTTGCAGCCAAAGATGGAGAAGCTCTATACAGTCAACAAAAACAAGACCAGGAGCTGACTGTGGCTCAGATCATGAACTCCTTATTGCCAAATTCAGACTTAAATTGAAGAAAGTAGGGAAAACCACTAGACCATTCAGGTATGACCTAAATCAAATCCCTTATAATTACACATGGAAGTGAGAAGTAGATTTAAGGGACTAGATCTGATAGATAGAGTGCCTGATGAACTATGGATGGAGGTTCGTGACATTGTACAGGAGACAGGGATCAAGACCATCCCCATGGAAAAGAAATGCAAAAAAGCAAAATGGCTATCTGAGGAGGCCTTACAAATAGCTGTGAAAAGAAGAGAAGCGAAAAGCAAAGGAGGAAAGAAAAGATATAAGCATCTGAGTACAGAGTTCCAAAGAATAGCAAGGAGAGACAAGAAAGCCTTCCTCAGTAATCAATGCAAAGAAATAGAGGAAAACAACAGAATGGGAAAGACTAGAGATCTCTTCAAGAAAATTAGAGACACCAAGGGAATATATCATGCAAAGGTGGGCTCAGTAAAGGACAGAAATGATATGGACCCAACAGAAGCAGAAGATATTAAGAAGAGGTGGCAAGAATACACAGAAGAACTCTACAAAAAAGATCTTCACAACCCAGATAATCACGATGGTGTGATCACTCATCTGGAGCCAGACATCCTGGAATGTGAAGTCAAGTGGGCCTTAGGAAGCATCACTACAAACAAAGCTAGTGGAAGTGATGGAATTCCAGTTGAGCTATTACAAATCCTCAAAGATGATGCTGTGAAAGTGCTGCACTCAATATGCCAGCACATTTGAAAAACTCAGCAGTGGCCACAGGACTGGAAAAGTCAGTTTTCATTCCAATCTCAAAGAAAGGCAAAGCCAAAGAATGCTCAAACTACCGCACAATTGCACTCATCTCACATGCTAGTAAGGTCATGCTCAAAATTCTCCAAGCCAGGCTTCAGCAATACGTGAACCATTAACTTCCTGATATTCAAGCTGGTTTTAGAAAAGGCAGAGGAACCAGAGATCAAATTGCCAACATCCGCTGGATCATCGAAAAAACACGAGAGTTTCAGAAAAGCATCTATTTTTGCTTTATTGACTATGCCAAAGCCTTTAACTGTGTGGATCACAATAAACTGTGGAAAATTCTGAAAGAGACGGGAATACCAGACCACCTGACCTGCCTCTTGAGAAACCTGTATGCAGGTCAGGAAGCAACAGTTAGAACTGGACATGGAACAACAGACTGGTTCCAAATAGGAAAAGGAGTAGGTCAAGGCTATATATTGTCACCCTGCTTATTTAACTTATATGCAGAGTACATCATGAGAAATGCTGGGCTGGAGGAAGCACAGCTGAAATCACGATTGCTGGGAGAAATATCAATAACCTCAGATATGCAGATGACACCACCCTTATGGCAGAAAGTGAAGAGGAACTAAAAAGCCTCTTGATGAAAATGAAAGAGGAGAGTGAAAAAGTTGGCTTAAAGCTCAACATTTCAGAAAACAAAGATCGTGGCATCCAGTCCCATCACTTCATAGAAACAGATGGGGAAACAGTGGAAAAAGTGTCAGACTTTATTTTTGGGGGCTCCAAAATTAATGCAGATGGTGATCGCAGCCATGAAATTAAAAGACGCTTACTCCTTGCAAGAAAAGTTATGACCAACCTAGATAACATATTAAAAAGCAGAGACATTACTTTGCCAACAAAGGTCCGTCTAGTCAAGGCTATGGTTTTTCCACTGGTCATGTATGGATGTGAGAGTTGGACTGTGAAGAAAGCTGAGCGCCGAAGAATTGATGCTTTTGAACTGTGGTGTTAGAGAAGACTCTTGAGAGTCCCTTGGACTGCAAGGAGATCCAACCAGTCCATTCTGAAGGAGATCAGCTGTGCATTCTGAAGGAGATCAGCTCTGGGATTTCTTTGGAGGGAATGATGCTAAAGCTGAAACTCTAGTACTTTGGCCACCTCATGTGAAGACTTGACTCATTGGAAAAGACTCTGATGCTGAGAGAGATTGGGGGCAGGAGGAGAAGGGGATGACAGAGGATGAGATGGCTGGATGGCATCACTGACTCAATGGACGCGAGTCTGAGTGAACTCCGGGAGTTGGTGATGGACAGGGAGACCTGGCGTGCTGCGTGCGATTCATGGGGTCGCAAAGAGTCAGACACGAGTGAGCGACTGAACTGAACTGAACTGAATTAAACGTTTTGTGAGTGCCTACTATGTAGCAGTTACTAAATTAGAGACATAAGAGACACAGGCTTTAGTAAAACAAGACCATACCCTCAAGATGCTTACAATCTTATGATTCCTTTTGTTTCTTCATTGGAATGACATTTACACACAGTTTAAGAAAGTGATTTTCCAATAGTAATAGTCCTCTGGTTCAATTGTTTCAAAATTTAAGCTGCAAGGTACAAATGGATGAAAATTAAAGCCCAGACACATTCAAATTAACTGCACTTGTTTTTATCCTGTTTGGTTTATAAGGACAACAGAAAAAAATTTTTTCAAAATTGAGTCCAAATGTCGGCCACCCAATTAGATAGAGTGTAAGCTTCTCTCCAGAGTTAATATATTATTCAGGTCCCACCAGGGGAAAGACGCAACCCTCTGAAAGTGTCCTGAGGCAAGAAGAGACACCATGACTGAGCAGAAGGAACTGCATTTTGCACGTGTGCCTTTGAAATACCTGTTGAGTGCTCCCTCATGATGAAGAAAAAAAATGCCTGATGGAGCAGAGCATGCTTCATTGTCAGCCAAACTCAATCCATTTTTTGGCGTGTTTACCTCAGCAGACAAGGAAGAGGGTTAGCCAAGGGACCTGCACAGGTTCCTGCTGCTGCTGCTGCTTCTAAGTCGCTTCAGTTGTGTCTGACTCTGTGTGACCCCATAAACAGCAGCCCACCAGGCTCCCCCGTCCCTGGGATTCTCCAGGCAAGGACACTGGAGTGGGTTGACATTTCCTTCTCCAATGCGTGAAACTGAAAAGTGAAAGTGAAGTCCCTCGGTCGTGTCTGACTCTTCGTGACCCCATGGACTGCAGCCTACCAGGCTCCTCCGTCCATGGGATTTTCCAGGCAAGAGTACTGGAGTGGGGTGCCATCACCTTCTCCAGCACAGGCTCCTAATGGATAATAAAACAGATGCTGAGAGTAGATGTTCTCTAGTGTAATTCACTGAAACATGCAAACTCCTTTAAGTACACCAAGAATATTTTAGTGGTTTCTATTCCCTCCTCCTCATCCCTCAGTGTCATTATTTGCCTTATGTTAATTACTTCTTACAGCACATTCAGCAACAATTTCTGTCTTTTTGGCAGACACAACATTGAGTTTTATTGCTAACTTTCTGTGTGTGTTAATCAACCACCTTGGGGGAAAAACAGCAACATTAGACTAAATATCAGAGGTATTTTCTCTTCTATTTTATTACGTACAGACACAAAACTTTATGGCAATTGGAAGAAATGTTTCTTCACTTTATTAAACTTTGCACTCCTTCAAGAAAATGTCAGTGACCAGAATAAAATCCATTATTGGTATGATTGCCTTAGCTGTTGTCTGGGAAAAGATCAAAATAGCAAAGTGAACTATTAAAAAGAGCGAGTTCATTCAACTTACTATTTTATTGTTGGCTAAGTGAGTTCCATTGTAACCAAAAGAGATGATGGAAAAACAGGATGTTGTTTTCCTCTTTTTACCAATGCTTGGCACTTGGGCTTCATTTGGGCTTTTCGGGGGCCTAAGGAAGGTGCTCAGACTAACTGGTGAGAGTCACTTTGGCTGTGGCACTTTCTACATTTCACTGTGCTCCATTTGGCAGGGAGCCCAACCTAATACCTCATAAAATACAGCTTTCTCTGAAACATACGTTAAATACAAAGGAGTTTCACTTAAAGGAAGACATTTTACCAAAGCTGATTGTCTTCGAAGAGGCTTTATTTCTGAAAGTTTCTATTCACTGATTTCATCGAACAAAACAGTTGTCTTTGGCAGATGTTTGTTTCTCAAGATACCATTGAGTCATTTTTTGATATATGAAATACTTAATGGATGTGAATCTCATTTTGCAAACTTCAGTGTAAAAGAAATATAACTTTGTACACGTTCCATAACTCAAATTCATTTATGGCTCTGAGCTCTTGCTCTGCTAGACTCGAGTGGGAAACAGTCTTAAGCAGAGCCAAGATGTGTGTGTGTGTCTGTGTGTGTGTGGACTGGTTACTGATGAAAGTTTTGAAATTATGATCCTATTTGCTTAACTTTGGATATAACTTGAAAATAAATATATTGAGCTTGCTGAAACTGCTTTAATCTCTCTTCTTCCATTCCTATCCACATGCCTTTGTAAAATTAGTTTCTCTACTATGAATGTTATGAAAACAAAATATATAAACTATTTAGATATACAGTATCCTCTGTGAGGATCATTCACCATCAGTCCTACCTAGGTGATGTAAATCATCCAGCAAGAAGCAAGCTTATTTGGTCACTCTAAAACTTTAAAAATTGATATACATGGCGCTTCTTCTAAATATGCATATAAATGTCTGAATGGAGGTTATTTCCTCCATGAATTCTTTATCATTATAGTTGAAAAAAGAAATCTACAGGTGTAATTACAATTCTGTTTTAATCGCCTATTACCTATTCTTTCACTGAACAACATTCGCAGTTTTAGTGATGTTTTTCTTTTCCCCTATATTAGGTTTGTTCTGACTACATTTATTGAACTGTAACTTTTTGTCTGTTGACTCTAGTAATTAAAAAATTAAAAATTTTAATCTTTAAAATTTCATCTTCCTAGTAATCCATTTTTACTATATTTTACAAAAGTATTGGTCTGTGATGATAAAAAGTTCAAAACAAACAAAAAAAAACTGTCCGTTACAAATAGTTTGAAAATTTACAAAGGACTGTACACAAGTTAGGAAGAAGCTAATATACATAAGTTTTATATGCAATCATTTTCTTCTTTTCTGAAAGAGCTGCAGCTTCAGAGACTTTTCTCAGAAATCTCTGGAAGCAGGGGTGGTGCCCTAGGTACTCAGCTGCCATTTCTGAGGTCCATCAGAGTTGATGAAGGCTGCAAGTAGACACCTGACTTCTATAAAGGTCTGTGTAACCCCAAAGACACCGCTTTTTCCGAGAGACTGCACTGGCTCCTAAAGGAAGCAGAACTTATGAACCCGATAAATAATTACTGAGCAACTATTATGTGCCCCACTTTTTCTGAGCATTGAAATCCAGTAGTAATTAAAACAGAGAAAAAAATCCCTGCATCAGGGACTTTCCATTCTAGAGCAAGGTGGAGAACTTGATGTCTGGGTCACTACACCTGAAATTAGGCTTTTGTTGTGTGCTTGGGATTTAGCTCAGTGTTTTCCCATTAAAAACAAGTGCATAATTGAGATGACCCTGAGGGATGGGATGGGGAGGGAGGTGGGAGGGGGGGTTCAGGATGGGGAACACATGTACACCCATGGCTGATTCATGTCAATGTATAGCAAAAACCACTACAATATTGTAAAGTAGGCAATGGCACCCCACTCCAGTACTCTTGCCTGGAAAGTCCCATGGAAGGAGGAGCCTGGAAGGCTGCAGTCCATGGTGTCACTGAGGGTCAGACACAACTGAGCGACTTCACTTTCACTTTTCACTTTCATGCATTGGAGAAGGAAATGGCAACCCATTCCAGTATTCTTGCCTGGAGAATCCCAGGGACAGGGGAGCCTGGTAGGCTGCCATCTATGGGGTCGCACAGAGTCAGACACAACTGAAGTGACTTACCAGCAGTAGCAGCAGCAGCAATTAGCCTATAATTAAAATAAATAAATAAAATTTTTAAAAAACAAAACAAGTGCATAGTAGAGGTTTTGCCTGGTTAATGATACAATTAATTAAGAGGATGCACTGTCTCACATTAAAGATTTTGCCCAAATTTTACTTAAAATTTCAGTACTAGAGTCTAAGGAAATATGGCAGTTGTTTAAGCACAAAGTTATTTGATATTTTAAGATAAATACATCAATGTTTAAGATTATTCCATAAGGATCAAATCGTCTTCAGGAGTTTCATTTCCAAGGACAAGTCTGAGAACTACCAAACCATAGACAAAGAGTAAGCTGCCATCTTTTCCCAAGGTCAGACTTAAAGATGAGTAAGCTTATTTCTAAAGGCCTAGTGAATTAATTCCTTTCAAATTTATAGAAATGTTTAGAGTGTTTTCAGAATCATGGGGAACTGACATCAGATAAAGAGCATATGGAATCCAATCTTAAAAAGATAGGAAGAAAACCATCGTGAGAACACAAACACACATGTACAAGGCTAACAAATATATTTTAAAACATCAATCTTATGGATGATCAGAAAAATGCAAATTAAGCAATAACTGTTGTTGTTTAGTCTCTAAGTCATGTTCAGTTCTTTTTGTGACCACATAGACTGTAGCCAGCCAGGCTCCTCTTCCAAGGGATTTCCCAGGCAAGAATACTGGAGTGGGTTGCCATTTCCATCTCCAGAGGATCTTCCTGACCCAGGGATTGAACCCATGTCTTCTGCACTGCAGGCAGATTCTTTACCACGGAGCCACCAGGGAAAGCCTAAGCAACAATAAACTACCAGTTTTCACCTATCCAAATGCAGAGCTTTCAAACAACACTGGAGATAAAGATGAGATGCTTGCTCTTTTGCCCTTCTTTTGGGAATATAAAGCGGGTACAACTTTACAAAAGCACTTTCTCCACAATAGTTTTAAATAGGTGCATAATCATTGTTCCAATAAATACGTCTCTGGAAACCTACTGTAAACCAAAAAATGTAGGAAGAGGGTCATGTACAAAAATATTCACTGCAGTACAACCTACATCAGCAAAAACATGTAAAGAATCTAAATTTTTCACAGAAAGAAAATTGATAAGTAAAATATGTTGCAATCCACAAGGTTTAGTAGCCACAAATTGTTCATAAAGTTAAGGGACAGAATAAAACTATAGTTGAATCTCAAACATCCATTAAATACAAAAGGGTACAAGACATAGTGACTGTAGTTGGTAATACTCTATTCTATACTTGAAAGATGCTAAGAGAGTAGAACCTAAAAGTCCCCACCACACAAAAAAGTAACAATGTGTCATGATAGATATATTGTTTGTTGTAATAATTATCTTGCAATATATATGTATATTAATTCGTCACTTTTTATACTTAGCCCTGAAAAGAACGGAAAGTGTTAGTCACTCAGCTCAGTCATGTCCAATTCTTTGTGATCCCATGAACTGTAGCCCGCCAAGTTTCTCTGTCCATGGGATTCTCCAGGCAAGAAAACTGGAGTGGGTAGCCATTCACTTCTCCAGAGGATCTTCTGGACCCAGGGATTGAACCCAGGTATCCCGCATTGCAGGCAGATTCTTTACTGTCTGAGACACCGGCTTATACAGTTATTTGTCAATTATATCTCAAAAAAGCTGGAAACAAAACAAAAGAATACAAAAGGGAACAGCATTAAGAGTTTAATGTCATATTCTCTGGGTGGTGGGTGGCATTATGAGCAGTATTTTTTTTTTCTGCTTTTCTACATAATCCAAGTTTTCCATAATTATGATATATGACTTTGATTATCAAAACTCTTGAGAGGACAGTACAAGTATAAACCATTTTAGAGGGTCGATTCAATAAAGATGTCCATAGTTAAGTCCTTATGATTAAAGAAATTTTCACTCCAGAGCTGAAGAAAAAAATGTATAAGAGGAAGCACATGCATACACACCCATGGGAAAACCTGGGAGTGCAAAGCGCTCCACCCACCAGTCACTGCATGAGCAAACATCTCAGAGAGTGGAGCTGGAAATGCTGAGGTTAGGCTCACTGCTGGTGCAGCTTGTGTAAAGGGATCGTTTCCAGTTATACATTACCGTTCACATGGTACCTTTATGCGAACACAGTGCTGCACAGAAAATCATGTACACCAGGAGGGTTCATTCAACAGCAGTGTGAGTGCCATTTTGGAGCTGGTGTTTCTTGTTGGGTGAGGCAAGTGGGGGCAGTGGAGGAGGTCTCCCGTGCATAGTAGGGCTTTTTAGCAGGATCTATGGCTTCTGACCATTGGATGCCAGAAGCAGCCTCACCCCCAGTGATGACATTGCCTAATGTCCCCTGGAGTGGGTGGCAATGCTCTTTGCCAGCTGAGAACCACTCGTGTGCAGGGGTGCCCTGTGCCATGCAGAGATGCACCTATATGCACGTGTGTGATTGCAGCCATGAGGGATTTACAACCAGGGTGTTCATTCCATTAACGAGTGCCAGTGCTAAACCTGCTGTTAAAAATTTGGACTGTAGCATTTCCATGCTGTACTTTATGGTCTATTTAAGAAGGATCCAGGGAGAACACAGCTCTGTGTAATTTCCCCTTTGTGCTGATTTTAAAAGTCAGCCCAGTGTAGATTATGCTGTGTATAATCTTTTATGCCATCTTCGCATTTTCATGTCATTTTTAAACCATAAACCTGGCACATTCTAGATTGCTGATGGGTACACACTGTGTGTTTAGTTACATGTTAAGTTATTAGCTCTGGATGAGGGGAAAAGTTGATTACATTTTAAAAACTGAGCTTTGGAGTCAAACAAACAAAATCATCCAAGGATAGCTCATGACTAACCACACTCTAGCTTGTGAGTAAGTGGACATACACCCTGGAAAACAGGACACTTCACTCTCAGGACAGGGTTGCAAGGCCAGCTCACCCAAGACTGGCCAGCACATTCCCACAGCTTTCTGTAGACTTTTGAAGGTAAAGGACACACTTCAGCAGCATACTATTTCTCGGGGGGAAAAATTATTATTGAAGAATGATTTGGAAATAAGGGGAAAAATTACCCTAAGAAAAGCAGCTCAAACCTCTGGATCAATAAAAAGCAGATCTTATAGAGCTGGAAGTTGTGCTTCTTTGTTTATTGGAACCCACACGCACATCTGGCTACTAGATGCAGCACCTTATGGATAAAAGCTACAAATGGACCTGCTGTCATCTGTGGAAACAAGTTTGACTCTATAGGGATGTTAGCACAAGATGACCCTGGAATAAACAGCAGGCTTGTACAGCTTTGACCAGTAGTATCTTCTCATTTAATTGGATTTTTTCAAATCACCTTGGCATAAACACCATTAATATACAATTACTGATATACACATACAGATAGTTAAAGAGGCCTCCTGACCCAGAAAGCATAATTCCAGTGTGAGGGCGTTCTTCAGTACAATCATGATTTCTCTGCTCCCTGGTCATGGCCATCTAAGAGCACCCTTTATCTGTCCACTCATTCCCACCGTGCTGCCGTATAAGGACACATGAGGTGACAACTGGCAAGAACCAAGAAAGTGAGGAAGACGGGCTCTAAGAAAAATGCATCTCTATTTTGATGACATTTATGTAATCTTCAAGCATACACATGGTAAACTACATTGTTAATGGATATACATCAGTTCAGTTCAGTTCAGTCTCTCAGTCGTGTCTGACTCTTTGCAACCCCATGGACCACAGCACGTCAGGCCTCCCTGTTCATCACCAACTCCTAGAGTTTACCCAAACTCATGTCCATCAAATTGGTGATACCATTGACCCATCTTGTCCTCTGTCATCCCCTTCTTCCCCCGCCTTCAATCTTTCCCAGCATCAGGGTCTTTTCAAATGAGTCAGCTCTTCACATCATTTGGCCAAAGTACTGCAGTTTCAGCTTCAGCATCAGTCCTTTCAATACACTCAGGACTGATCTCCTTTAGGATAGACTGATTGGATCTCCTTGCAATCCAAGGGAATCTCAAGAGTCTTCTCCAACATCACAGTTCAAAAGCATCAATTCTTCAGCACTCAGCTTTCTTTATAGTCCAACTCTCACATCCATACATGACCACAGGAAAAACCATAGCCTTGACTAGACGGACCTTTGTTGGCAAAGTAATGTCTCTGCTTTTTCATATGCTGTTTAGGTTGGTCATAGCTTTTCTTCCAAGGAGTAAGCATATTTTAATTCCATGGCTGCAATCACCATCTGCAGTGATTTTGGAGCCCCCAAAATAAAGTCTGCCACTGTTTCTACTGTTTCCCCATCTATTTCCTATGAAGTGATGGGACCAGATGCCATGATCTTAGTTTCCTGAATGTTGAGCTTTAAGCCAACTTTTTCACTCTCCTCTTTCACTTTTATCAAGAGGCTCTTTAGTTCTTCTTCACTTTCTCCCATAAGGCATATGCATATATTTATGTAAAACTATATAAGGATATAAAACAAACTCATGATTATATATATATATGATATATCATATATATCAAGGAGATCAAATCAGTCAGTCCTAAAGGAAATCAATCCTGAATATTCATTGGAAGGACTGATGCTGAAGCTGAAGCTCCAATACTTTGGCCCCCTGATGCGAAGAGCTGACTCATTAGAAAAGACCTTGATACTTGGGAAGATAGAAGGAAGGAGGAGAAGGGGACAACAGAGGATGAGATGGTTAGATAGTATCACTGACTCAATGGACATGAATTTAAGCAAACTCCTGGAGACAGGGAAGGATAAGGAAGCCTGACATGCTGCAGTTCCTGTGGTCACAAAGGCTTAGCAATTGAACACATTTGTGTTATATTTATATATATATATATATTTATATATATATACACACATAACACACACACACATGTATCATGTTTGTTGTTATTGTTCCATATATCAAAATATAAATATATATTAAATAGGATTAAAAGTCAAATAGATTCAGATTTTGGTCTTTGCCACTTACTGAGGGACCTTGAGCATATACATTTTTCTTGAATATACCATCTCAGTTTTATCATTATATAATACAATGAAGATAATAATAGTACAAACCTCACGGATTGTTATGAGAATTAAATAAAATAAACTTTGAAGCAGGCACACAATACATGCTCAGTTCAAAGGAACTACTATTGATATGACAGTTTCCAAAGTTCTGAACATTGCATTCTAAGTTTCACAATAGAATGCCCATTGTCTTAATTTGTGCCTGGAGAACTAACTGGAAGCTTAACTCAGAGCAGACACAGCAGAAACTCCAGAGACTCCAAAGTCCACTGGGGACTCATTTATGTTGAGTTACTCTGGCTAGAGGGAGAAAAGGCACCCCACAGTGCCAAAGAGTGGGAGTTACAGAACGTGGTTTTTCAGATTGGAAGCCAAAGATTAGGAAGATAAGTCACACGTAGCTCCCTGATCCATTTGGATTGTGCAGAGAAGTGCCAGGCCAGCTTACTGAATACATAGGGCTGCACCCCAGGAGACACGCTCTGCCCTCTTCTGGTTCTCCCTTTTTTGAGCTGATCTTAAGGGTGAGCCTTTTCGGCTCGACTAGGAATGGATATTGTCTATCTGAGCTGGATGCCAGATGTTTAGGAAAGGTTGGGGCATGCAAGGCGCTCAGCTTCTGGATTTCTTGGGGGCCGATGGTGTAGTGGAAAGATGCAAAGAAATAGAGCAATAGAATAGAATAATAGAATAAAAAACAACAGAATGGGAAAGGTTAAATATCTCTACAAGAAAATTAGACACACCAAGGGAACATTTCATGTAAAGATGGGCACAATAAAGGACAGAAATTGTATGGACCCAATAGAAGCAGAAGATATTAAGAAGAGGTGCCAGGAATACACAGAACTATACAAAAATGATCTTCATGACCCAGATAACCATGATGGTGTGATCACTCACCTAGAGCCAGACATCCTGGAATGAGAAGTCAAGTGGGCCTTAGGAAGGATCACTACAAACAAAGCTAGTGGAGATGATGAAATTCCAGTTGATTATTTCAAATCCTAAAAGATGATGCTGTGAAAGTGCCACACTCAATATGCCAGCAAATTTGGAAAACTCAGCAGTGGCCACAGGACTGGAAAAGGTCATTTTCATTCCAATCCCAAAGAAAGACAATGCCAAAGAATGCTCAAACTACCGCACAATTGCACTCATCTCACACGCTAGTAAAGTAATGCTCAAAATTCTCCAAGCCAGGCTTCAACAGTACATGAACCGTGAACTTCCAGATGTTCAACCTGGATTTGGTAAAGGTAGAGGAACCAGAGATCAAATTGCCAACATCCGCTGGATCATAGAAAAAGCAAGAGAGTTCCAGGAAAACATCTATTTCTGTTTTATTGACTATGCCAGAGCCTTTGGCTGTGTGGGTCCCAACAAACTGTGGAAAATTCTGAAAGAGATGGGAATACCAGACCACCTGACCTGCCTCCTGAGAAATCTGTATGCAGGTAAAGAAGCAACAGTTAAAACTGGACATGGAACAACAGACTGGTTCCAAATCGGAAAGGAGTATGTCAAGGCTGTATATTGTCACCCTGTTTATTTAACTTATATGCAGAGGTACATCATGTGAAATGCCAGGCTGGATGAAGCACAAGATGGAATCAAGATTGCTGGGAGAATTGTCAATAACCTCAGATATGCAGATGACACCACCCTTATGGCAGAAAGCAAAAAAGAACTAAAGACCCTCTTGATGAAAGTGAAAGAAGAGAGTGAAAAAGTTGGCTTAAAACTCAACATTCAGAAAACCATGATCGTGGCATCCAGTCCCATCACTTCATGGCAAATAGATGGGGAAACAATAGAAACAGTGACAGACTTTATTTTGGGGGGCTCCAAAATCACTGCAGATGGTGACTTCAGCCATGAAGTTAAAAGACGCTTACTCCTTGGAAGGAAACTTATGACCAACCTAGACAGCATATTAAAAAGCAGAGACATTACTTTGCCAACAAAGGTCTGTCTAGTCAAGGCTATGGTTTTTCCAGTAGTCATGTATGGATGTGAGAGTTGGACTAGAAAGAAAGCTGAGCACTGAAGAATTGATGCTTTTGAACTGTGGTGTTGGAGAAGACTCTTGAGAGTCCCTTGGGCTGCAAGGAGGTCCAACCAGTCCATCTTAAAGAAGATCAGTCCTGAATATTCATTGGAAGGACTGATGCTGAAGCTGAAACTCCAATACTTTGGCCACCTGATGCAAAGAACTGACTCAATTTGAAAAGACCTTGATGCTGGAAAAGATCCCCTTCATGCAGGAGGAGAAGGGGATGACAGATGATTAGATGCTTGGATGGCATCACCGACTCGATGGACATGAGTTTGAGTAAGCTCTGGGAAGTGGTGATGGACAGGGAGGCCTGGCATGCTGCAGTACATGGGGTTGCAAAGAGTCGGACACGACTGAGCGACTGAACTGATCGTGTAGTGGAGGTGTGTGTGGACAGCTTGCCTGGGGAGAGAGAACTCCCAATTCCACAGAAAGTTTAGTTTGGGTACTACTTGAGTAAAACCAGCACTGTCCCAGTGAGTACACTGGCAAACAAACCACAAGGAACCCTGTGGTCCTTTCCAGGATCATCCTGATTATCCTTCTAGTGGACAGAGAATGATGGACACTTTTGCAAACATTCTGCAACAATAAACTTTCTAAACCATCTCAAAGGCCATAACGTTAATGTAGGTCATGTAAGAAGTGGATGCAGTCTCTGTCCACATCTTCCATGCAAATGCTGTGAAAATTAGAGGTTTTGGTGCTTTGGTGGGGTGGTGGGGTACATGGGTGCGGGGACTTACCGGGCATGGAGCACTTGAACTGGGTCTCAAGGGATGGGGGGCTTTGAAGGATGGAGAAGAGTAAAAGTTGGAAGAACTGAATGAGCAAAAGCATGGAGGAAGACAAGGAGAACAATCTAGAATAAGTTGATGTGTAATGCTTGAATTGAACATTTATTTGGAGGTGGGCCAGAAAGGAGGTTGAGATCAGATAGTGGTGGGAACCAATCACCAGGCTAAGGCTTTTCAACTTTAAATGCAGCTGAGAAATGACAGCGCCAGGGTGATGACTCAGGTCTTCTGGCTCCTAGCTCCTCTCCAGCTCTCTTCAACTCTCCTGAACTGCCTCGCAGTGTCTGTCTTCAGGAAGTATATTGTTTCACCTGGAAATGAGATAATATGGGCTTCAGGTCATGAAATAGTTGTGTGCCTTGGCCAAATCACCTTTTTGGGTTTTGGTTTAAACCCCAAAATGAGATGGTTGGAGAAAATATTTTCTGGCTCTTTAAGATGGAAGAAATCTCTTTGGTAGACTAACATAATGACAATGTTCAGAATGGCTGGGGAGGAGGGAAAACCAACAGACACCAAAAATCCTCTGGTTCCATGATTTATGGTATATATATATTGTCTTTCATGTAACAAACACTCCTAATCTCTCTCTCTCTCTCTGCTCTCTCCCTACCATCCTTTTATTTTCTTTTTAATATTTTAAGAAGCAACTGTGCTTTACTTAATTTGATCTTCTGTTACTGTATCTCTCTTACTATGAGGCAGTTTTATATGTGAAATACTTTCTGTTTGAATGAGCTGCCATCAAGACTAATAACTCATCTTTTAAATCTTTTATCCATTTTAAGTTTCATCTAATTCCTGGTCTCCATCCTTAATGTCCAATTCCCGCATGTCCGCTTGTCTTTGTCTATAACCCAAAGCATGTCTCAGGAAGAGGAGCAAAACAGGGACTTAGGAGGGGCAACCAACCAAATGCTGGACCATGTAAACTTTCTCTTGATGTGACCCAAAGTCTCAAAGAATTCAAAACCGGATATAAAATAAATAAATGCAAATGGCACATTTCTTAACTATAGGGTCTCCTCGGACTTCTTCACGTCCAAGTTACTCCCTGATTTTTTCCTTCATTGATTTCAGGGGGAATGAGGCCAGAGTTTGACCTTTTACTGAAAGGTTATATACATGGAGAGAGGGATGAAAGAATAACACTGAGTCAGGTCCTATGGGGAAGGAAAAGGAAAAGTAAACATCTCCCTGGAAAATAAACTTCTGCTCTTTCAAACTCTGGATGCCACCTTTTCAAGAATAAGCTGTTCAAAGAGTGGATATATGTATATGTATAACTGATTCACATTGCTGTATACCTGAAAATCACACAACATTTTAAATCAATTATACTCCAATAAAAAGTTTTAAAAACTCCCAATACATTCAAAATAATTTTTAAAAAAGAATGAAGTGTTCCAAACTCTGGTGTCATCCCTGAGAAGACCTGTTTGTAGAAAATTGGCCAAATTAAATGGGCCACCCTAACCTGTACAGAACTTTTTCATATTTTCATCAGTCACGTGTACTCACTATGGGCTTCCCACACGGCACAGTGGTAAAGAATCAGCCTGCCAAAGCAGGAGACACGGGAGACACAAGAAATGCAGGTTGATCCCCGGGTCAGGAAGATCCCTTGGAGAAGGAAATGGCAACCCACTCCAGTATTCTTGCCTGGAAAATTCCATGGGCAGAGGAGCCTGGTGGCCTACAATTCATGGGGTCACAAAGAGTTGGACACTACTTAGTAACTAAACAACAACAGCAATATGTAGAAGAAAAACCTATTCCTCCTACTCTCAACACTTCTGGTGCCAGAGGTGTGGGCTTTTCTTACGTCAGCCAATTCTCTACCTCTCTGGATACCACCTAGGTGTGCCACAATTCAGTTATAATCGTAACCACCAGCAGCTAGTGTAGACCTCACGGATCAGGAGCCCAGTCCCGTAAGACTCCTCCCACTTTAGACATCAATTGCAATTGGACTGACTAGCTATAAATTGGAGGGGGCGGGTCTCACAACCCCCTCCTTTGGTTTGATAATTTGTTAGAATGCCTCTCAGAACTCAGGAAAGGGTTTTACTGTCACTTATGTATTATAAAGGATACAACTCAGAAACAACCAAATGGAAAAGATGCCTGGAGCAAGGAGTGGGAAGGGGCAGGGAGCGGCCCTGCCTTCTCTGGGGCCCCTTTCAGTCTCCTCACCTATCACTTGGGAGAGAATGACAGTACACCTGCCTCCCAGAGCTGGTGTGAAGTGAAATACTGTGTGAAGTGAACACATGTGTGTGAAGGGTTCAGAACAGTGCCTGTGAATAGTAAATGCTACTAAGGACCAATGCATGTGTCTTTGTGGTGTAGGATTAAATACCCAAATGAGAGTGGGCTAGGACAACAATAATTACCATTCATAGAGCATTGACCCTGAGGGTAGGTGCTTTCTATGTATTAACTCATTTAATCCTCACAGCAGCCCAGGCTATATATAAGCTCTTAACTTTCATCATCATTACCACCACCATCATCCTTGGCGTTATCCCCATTATACAAATGAAGATACTGGGATCCAGAGAGTTAAGTGGCTAGTCCAAGGTCACCTGGCTTGCAAGTAAGTAGCCCAGCTAGGGTTTGAGCCCCTGAAGTCTAGGACCAAAGACCACTGCCTTCTCCCCTATTCTAGAAGGTGAAGATCCACGAACAACAGGCAGATTAGGAAACACCACATTAAATATTACTGCCTTTTGTTTGGCAAACTTCAGGGCAGCAAACTTAAATACCATTTATTTTCCAGAAACATGAGTCTTTAGCTTATGCTTTGAGGGCTTCTTTGCCCTTATTCTTTTTAGCTCTGAGGGTGACGGCCCACATTGGCAGTGTCCCCTGAATGCATATTCAACCTTCATTCCTGCAGCACAACCTACAATTCTGGAAACATCTACAATTTCAGGGCCATGAACTCTTTCTCTTTCTTTTTTTTTTCCCTCTTTTCTTTCTACTTTCTCCTTACCTTCTCCATAAACCTCTTTTCTCTCCTCTCCACAATTTATTTAGGCCTGAAAAGAAGCCAGGGAAATGGTATTTGCTTTGGGAGAAGTAGAGAAAAATAAAAGTTGAGCTAGCCAAGGAAAAGAATTAACTCTGATTTTCCACAAAGGGTTACTTCATAGAAAGTCTGGGACTTACTGTGCTTTATAGTGGCTCTCATTCTCTCTCTCTCTTTTCTTTAGGAAAAACAAAGTTGATGTAAACAGCTGGAGACCATAACTTGAAAAACCAAGAAAGTAAGATGAATAAAACTTCCTGTTTTCCTCTCCTACCCAAGTCTACAGGGGGTTGGCCTACCAGGCCGCCTTCCAGACCAGATGTTTGATTCCCAAAGCTTGTTTCAGAGTCTCTGCATATCAATTAATCTTGACACAGCACGACCAGACCTTAGATTCAATTACAACGAGCAGGCTTCAGCCAAGCGCCTGCTGGGACCCAGGTTCCTCCTGGGAAAAGCCGGGTAAATGTGGCCAGCATATGACATGGGACCAACGAGTCAAATTCTCTTTTATCGCAATCTAAATTACATGCAACAGCAAAACTCTGCCTAGAAGCCAGGTACCATGCTAAGATTCCAGATTTAATCTCACTGAACCTCCTCTAATCCACATGACAGCCGCACAAGGGAGATACAGTTACTAGTATCTCTGGTTTATAAATCAGATTAAGCCTTGGAGGGGATAATGACCTGACTTTACTTCTCCTCTGTCCCCTTCCTCACTCTCAACCCTTACGTGTTTAGAAAAGATTGTGTGTGTGTGTGTGTGTGTGTGTGTGTGTGTGTGTGTCTGTGTGTATGTGCTAAGTCACTTCAGTCATGTCTGACTCTTTGTGACCCCGTGGACCGTAGCCCACCAGGCTCCTCTGTCCATGGGATTCTCCAGGCAAGAATACTAGAGTAGGTTGCCGCGCCTTCCTTCAGGGGATCTTCCTGACCCTGAGATAGAACCCACAGCCCTTGCGTCTCCTGCACTGGCAGGCAGGTTCTTTACCACTAGCGTGGCCCAGAAAAGACTAACGCATGGGAAAGAAACAGGGACAGAGAAGCCTCCTCTCTGGAAAGGAGACATCCTTGTCTGCGTTGCTCTGCTCCTGCCTAGGCTTCTGGGCGTGTTGCTTTTCTCCTTGGCTGTTCATCCTCTTTGGAGACACGTTGTCATCTATTTTGAAGGTCTGTCTGCATCCTCTGAGGTCACACCCAGACATCAGCCTCAGGACCCACTGCCAGTAATGATGCAGGCTCCTTTCAGCCCATGTCTCCTCCTCACATGTGTAACCCAGAGCAAGGAGGATATATCCCTTCACGGTAAAACTCTTAAGTGCTCCAACAAATTCCAAAACCGAGCTCCAAGCATGACACCCATTCGTATTTGTCGTTCTCACTCTGAGTGAGATCTGCCAGTAGGGTTAGTGGTGGGGTTGTTATTAAGTCTCTTCTCTGCAAAAGAAGGCCAAAACATGTGCTTTGACTGGAAGCTGACTCTTGCCTATGGGGTAGTTATCAGTAGCTAGAAATAGGAAGTCATTAAAGTCTGTTTTTTGTTTATCTTGTGGGATCTTCAAAATTTTCCATAATTTCTCAGCTATAAAGATAACAGGTTTACCTTTTCAACCAGCTAATGGGTACCACCAGTAGCCTTCAGTGCTTTTCTGGGTGGCTTCCACATCAGGCACAGCTTTGACTGACTGCCCCCTCCAGTTTGTGGTCCCCATTCTCACCATCAGCACCCCACCCTGTGCACCAAACTCTTCAAGGAGCAGAAACATAGTCTTTTCCCACCAAGTTCAGGAACTCCAAGTGTAGCCTCCCTCATCCTTTTCAGGCAAGCATAGTGTAGGCCAGTGTTTAATGTTTGACATCTGAAGAACACCCATTTAAATTAAAAAAAAGGGAGAGAGAGAGAGAGAGAGAGAGAGAAAACAAATTTCTTTCCAGTAGAAATTTTCAGTCAATATCCTAATGTCACTCTGAGTCCCCAAGAAAAGAATGTAATATGTAGAGATTCCTAAACTTTTTTGACCTTAAAAGACTTTACTTGGGGACCTCTTATGATATTAATGCCCCACAGATACACTTTGGGAAATCATAAAGTGCCCATATGGCCACCATATGTTAAGGACCAATCAATGCTGAACACTGCATCTATTTTCTCACTTAACATTCATCACAAAAGAAAAAAAAGAAAACAACCCATTGGTCACATCCCAAACTGCAGGCCTGATCACCATTTTACAGGTACAGAAAATGAGGCTTAGAGAATGTCAGCTACTTGCTCAAGGACACAGCCAGGGGAGAATAATGCAAAGGCAAGGCCAAAGATTTTTTGCTGTCGTTATTGTTTACCTTCTATTTATTGATTGATTTGGCTACATCCACCCTTAGTTGCCAGAGAAGGCAATGGAAACCCACTCCAGTACTCTTGCCTGGAAAATTCCATGGACAGAGGAGCCTGGTGGGCTGCAGTCCATGGGGTCGCACAGAGTCGGACACGACCGAGGGACTTTACTTTCACTTTTCACTTTCATGCATTGGAGAAGGAAATGGCAACCCACTCCAGGGTTCTTGCCTGGAGAATCCCAGGGACGGGGGAGCCTGGTGGGCTGCCGTCTATGGGGTCGCACAGAGTCGAACATGGCGGATGCGACTTAGCAGCAGCAGCAGTCTTAGTTGCGGCATGTGGGTTCTTCTTGTATCATGCAGCGTTTTTATTTTTGATGTGACCTGTGAGCTCAGCCGTTGCGGCATGGAGGCACTGGAGTGCACCAGCTTCAGTAGTTGTGTTCCTTGGGCTTAGCTGCTCCATGGATTATGGGATCTTAGCTCCCCTACTAGGGATCAAACTTGCTGNTTGGCTACATCCACCCTTAGTTGCCAGAGAAGGCAATGGAAACCCACTCCAGTACTCTTGCCTGGAAAATTCCATGGACAGAGGAGCCTGGTGGGCTGCAGTCCATGGGGTCGCACAGAGTCGGACACGACCGAGGGACTTTACTTTCACTTTTCACTTTCATGCATTGGAGAAGGAAATGGCAACCCACTCCAGGGTTCTTGCCTGGAGAATCCCAGGGACGGAGGAGCCTGGTGGGCTGCCGTCTATGGGGTCGCACAGAGTCGAACATGGCGGACGCGACTTAGCAGCAGCAGCAGTCTTAGTTGCGGCATGTGGGTTCTTCTTGTATCATGCAGCGTTTTTATTTTTGATGTGACCTGTGAGCTCAGCTGTTGCGGCATGGAGGCACTGGAGTGCACCAGCTTCAGTAGTTGTGTTCCTTGGGCTTAGCTGCTCCATGGATTATGGGATCTTAGCTCCCCTACTAGGGATCAAACTTGCTGTCCCTGCATTGCCAGGTAGACCAGACCACTAGACCACGAGGACAGTCCCCAGGATCAAAGGTTTTGAATGGCAGATCTCATCTTCTTTTTCCTTAAGAAAATTTCCTCCTTTCTAAGAAACTTTTAAAATGCAGGAGAGAGCATAACACTCACCTTTTTACTATATAAAATTAGTCATTTTTCTTTGGTCATATTTCTTTCCAGTCTTTTAAAAAAATAAATTAAATATTATAGATAAAAGTTCACTTCTTATCAGGCTGCTTCCCTGTTATCAATAAACCCCAACTCGAGGGGCGAGGTGGTGAGGGTCCATAGCCCAGGCTGCTTTTGGGTGCTATCTTTTCAATCCTTAAAAGTATTTTCTCTCACCTATTTTTTTGTTTCCCCAGTGCCCTCTTGCATTCCATTCTAAATCTGAGGCACACAGAGAAATATTTTTAAATAACCTGATAAACAAAGCCTGAGATCGGTCGCCAGGACCGTGGTCCACAGTTAAGAAGAGCCCTATTCAGGTTTTCAGAGAAGGGAGTAGAATCTAGGGGCATATTCTCAGGTGGGGCTGGAGCTGCAGAAGCTGACAGAGTAAGTGCTGTGGAGCACTGACTAGTGACAGCTCACGGTGGAGCAGAAGACGCAGGGTCTACACGTGAGGACCCAGGAGCAGAAGACGCAGGGTCTACACGTGAGGACCCAGACGGCTCTGTGTGCAGGTCAGTTACACCTGTAATTGCCCCAGATCGCCTCATCTCAGGTAAAACTCCCTGCCATCCTCGCTCTCCTCACTCGATTTCTTGTTCTACATAGTTACCCCTTCCCGGTGTTCTGTTACATTTTCACCTGTTTACTGTTTCTCGTCTGTCTTCTTCACTAGAATGTAAGCTCTATGAACGTAGGGCCATGTCTGCTGGTCACTATGCTCCCGCTTCACCTGCCCTCCTCTGCTCCAGCTCATAGAGAATATTCAGTGCTTCTGGAGAGCACAGAAGGAGACAGCCAAGAAGGAAGCAGGAATTTTTTTTTTTAAGATTTTAAAGCATCAATGGAGAATCAAGTTTGATAAAAACGATTGAGTATAAGTTTATGATATACAAAAAAGAAAGAAGACAATGCTACAGCTGGTGTTATTCTCATAAGTTTCCTTCTTTTCATAGAAGGAAAACATGGACATTAGGAAAAGAAATTAAACCCCATGCTTCATGGAACAAAATTTCTCATGAAAAATCCTGCTGCTGGTCACAGGAAGGAGGGACAGTAAATAGAGTCTTGTATCTCGCAATTTTGGGCTGTAGAGGTAATGGTATGATGACCAAAGGTGGTTAAACCAAAAGCACATCGATCGTCTTTGCTGTGATACCAGCAGACCCCCAGCTTTCTGTGGTTTGCAACAACAAAGATTTGCTTCTGTCCACTATGACCCTGATGGTCTCTGATCCAATTAGGATACAGGCTGAAGGAACAGCCCTTATTAACAGCATACATTTCTTGTGGCAAAGGACTTCTCCTTAAACATGGTATCCATTTCCATTCTGTCAACCAAGGCAAGATATGTCAAGGGGACAGGGCTGTATACTTCTCTTCTCAGAGAAGTCATTGGAAGTCTATGGCAATGGACAAGAAGTGCAAGACTTCCGTAGGAAGGAAGAGTGAAGAGTTCAGAGCAATGATATGATCTTACCCCATCCCACCCCCCAATTTTTCTGTCTTACTGGAGCTTAAGAACACTTCCCATACAATCTTAGGAGAAGGAAAGAAAGAAGGAGGAAAAAAAAAAACCATGTAGAATGCTGCTGTAGTTTCTTAAAACAAGGAAAGATAAATCAAGGACATAGGATGCAGGTAGATGAAACATCTCCTTTTATGCACTTCAGAAGGTAGAAGGGGCACAGACAGCAAAACCACAAAGAATGTGGCCTTATGCATCACAGCCGTGACATCTGATTCATAATGTGGTAGGCTGCATTATCACTCCCAATTATTTGCTGCCCCTCCTTGAGAGAGGATTAGGTTTCCGTGAGCCTGGTGGGCTGCCATCTGGGATCGCACAGAGTCGGACACGACTGCAGTGACTTAGCAGCAGCAGCAGTCATCAATGGATGGAGTTTAAGTATTCTGAATTGGAATGGTAGGCGAGAGACCACAGCAGTACTCGAAAAGCACAGTTTCACTTCAGTAAGTACATTTTAACTTAAGCTGGTAACAGACTTTACTCTAAATCTGCACCCTCCACCCTCGGTCTTGTCCTTTGTCATTTCTAGTGCTGCTGTTTTTCTGTAAACTTTACAGCAAACATTTTACTTATTGACATCGGACTCAACTCTCTAGACTCTGACTGTCAACCCCGATCTGGGTCCTAAAAGCTGGTCCCTTACATCCAACAGCAGCTAGGTCATCACATCTGTACTTTTTTTTCAGTAGCTTCAACTCGATATTACTAAACCTGAGTTCATCATTTCTGTATTTCCCTTCACTGTTCAGTGTCTTTTCTAATTCCAGTATTCAAATTACAACTCTGCCAGTCTCCATAGGCTCAAAATAGCGAGTGAAATATACATACTGAGATGTTTGCCACAACATATATCTTACATATGGAAATAGCCTAAATGCTAAACAATAGAGGAATAGTTTAAATTATTTAAATATATATGTTATGATAGTTAAACTAATACATTTATTTATTTATTTAAAGTAAATTTCTAAGGAATGTTTAATGACTGGAGATGGGGTCCATAATATAGCATTAAATGAATATAGACACAGAGGGGGAAAAAGGTAATTTTTAGAAGTCAGACTTCAGTCAGGAGAATAAAGACACCTCCTGTCTTGCAGGCAAGGAGAG
Organism: Redunca redunca; assembly: GCA_006410935.1. Classification (NCBI taxonomy): domain Eukaryota; kingdom Metazoa; phylum Chordata; class Mammalia; order Artiodactyla; family Bovidae; genus Redunca; species Redunca redunca. Next base: position 410,762 of record SJYQ01000331.1, on the reverse strand, counting down.
CTTCAATATAAGGAACAAGAGGATTCCAGACTTGTTGGAAAGGCTGGGAGAGCCATCCTGATCATCCCAGCCTGCATCCCTGAAGCAGGTGGCTCCCAGGAGCTCAACTGGAAGCCTCTGAAAATCTCAAGAACCCCCAGGAAGCTTTGGCCAGTGCCCTTGTCTGTAAGCAGAGAAGTGGCTGGTTTTCAAAGGCTCATTCCCCTTAAGCCACTATGAAGTCACAACATCCTCCTGTCTCAGCTGCCTCCAGGCTTAATGGCCTCTCCTTCTAGACAGACTTTCAAACCAGCATGAGCATCTCTTACAAGCAAATCCCAAGAGGGAAATATTCAGCAAGAGGATTCTGGGAAATGTGGTCTCCAGAAAGGACTAGAGGTGATGTGTTGATAGCAGATAATCAGTAAGTTAGGTGAATTATTATGCTTCCATATAGAGGAATAGTATACAGGAACTAAAAAGAAGCAGCTTTACATATATGTTAAAACTGAAAGATTTAAGACATATTACACAAAAAAGGAATATTGCTGACCATAAGTATAGTGTAACCTATTATAAAAATTAATAAGAAAATTAGTAAAAAAATAAAAAATAAATTTTAAAAAGTATTGCTATAAAGAAATATAGCAAAGAAAGCTATCTGAAAGGTCACATAGAAAATTCATAGCCACAGGTAATTCTGGGGAGAAAGTAGAATTAATGGGTTAGTGAAGAAGGGCTTCTTTTTTAATAGGTTCTTTACTGTTTGACATTTTCATAAAAATAAATTCATGTACTACTTATATAATTAAAAATTGAACTATATACACATATATACAGGTGGGGCTTCCCTGGTGGCTCAGATGGTAAAGAATCTGTCTGCAAAGCAGGAGACCTGGGTTCTATCCCTAGGTTGGGAAGATCCCCTGGAGGAGGGCATGGCAACCCACTCCAGTACTCTTGCCTGGAGAATTCCATGGACAGAGGAGCCTGGCGGGTCACAGTGCATGGGGCCACGAAGTTGGACATGACTGAACTCAGCAGCAGCAGCAGCATATCTATATCTATATATAGATATCATCTATCTATTTATCTATTGTCTGTCTATCTTCATTCATACACTGTAATGTGGCAGATATTGGGAAAAAGACAATGACCAAAACAGACACAGTTAGAGTCTGTGTTCCCCCTTCTCAGCAGCCTTTAGGGACTTCCCTGGCAGTCCCGTGGTTAAGACTTCACCTTCCAATGTAAGGGGTACGAGTTTGTTCCCTCGTCAGGAAGCTAAGATCCCAGACACCTGGTAGCCAAAAACCCAAAACATAAAATAAAAGCAATATTGTAACAAATTTGATAAAGACTTAAAAAAAAAAAAACTTTAAAGAATTTGGACTTGCTAAATTCTTGCCCCTCCTTTGCCTATTCATTTTCACCACCCCTCCATTTGAGTCTCTTCATTCCAACTATTTCATCTGCCAGAGGCATTACCCTCTCTTTCTTCTTGTTTAAATTCCGTCTCAAGTCTACCGTCTTCAAGGTTTTGTTCAGCTCCTAGTTTCTCTGAAGTAGTGTGACTTGGGGAATGATTCCCAAACTTTAAGTCCTATCCTCTCTGAAGGTCAATGTCAAGTTTCTCCCTGGGAACCAATCTCCCTGTTTTGTCCATAGTGTTAAGCACATGGCTATCTACATCCACTTACTAGACAAGGAAACGAGGCTCTCTGAAAGCCAGACTGCATCTCCCAATAGCCCTCGGCTAGTGCAGAGAAACCACCTCCACTTCCCCTCAGTCCTGATATTAGATACTGTCTGATGTCTGCTCGGACTGCAGGCTTGAAGGACAGAGCGCCAGCAAATTCTCAGGAGACGTAAGAGACTTTACACACAGCACGGACTAGCCCTGCGGCGTTCCCTTGTTAAAGGCAGTGCTCATTTTCTATCTAAAGAAGAAATCCAAGATCAAAGCCACAGGTGTTTTTGTGGAAAACAAAGCACTTGCCTTCCAACCAGAAAAGAAGAGGAAGCCTTCACCTTTCCTTTGAAAGCTTGTTGAAAACTCCCCTGTCCCCATGAAGGATTAACCTGAATGCTTATGCTCCCTGATGGTTCCATTCTTCATAAAAATGTGTCACTAATCTCACAGGGTTATGGCTGAGTATAGAAGTAAAGATCTAGCTCTCCTGGGACACTGTGCTGGTTTCTGGAAAGATATGATAATTAAGAGATTGATCTGGCCTCAGGAAGCTCACAAGCTTAAGGTTTTTTCAGAAAATGTCCTAAGAATCACAAGTTCCTTTGAGATCAAAGCTGCTTGCTAATCAAGCCTGTGCTTCTATCCTGACTTGGACAGATGGCACCAGTATGTTATTCCACCTGGCCTTCAGGATCAATATAAACTGTGTCCTTGAAGATCCAATGTAATTAACATTCATCAGTCAGCAGCTATTAAGCACCTACCAAGAGCAAGGTGAGGCAAGGGCAGGGACCCAGTGCTGAGTGAGATGAGCTCCCTGCCTTTGGGGCAGTTACACACCAGAGGTAAGTTTATTTATTTTATTATAACTAGAGGCTCTTTCTGCTCCTATCCTCTCTGTTCCTCTGACTCTCTGATCTTGTGACTTGGAGCCTCTGCCACCGCCATGAAAAAAGAACATGACCACTAGTCTCATATAGCTCAAAGTCTCAGGGGAAGGATGAAGAAATCTTGGAGGAAAGCTGAGCTGTCCCAGCCCAGGCCAGGCAAATGCCCTGACACTCAACGGAGCAGCAGCTCCATGAGAACGAATGGTTGCTATTTTAATCCACTGAGTTTTAGGGTTGCTTGTTATGCAGAGAATCTAAGCCAATCCACTGTGTGATACTACTTACAGTCTATGCCCTAGTCACAGCTGTCTTACAGGTAGGCAGGTTTGAATGTTCAGAAAAACTACATGATCTTTCGTTCCTCACATAATGATTCTTAAAGCTGTTAAAATGCAAAGGACATATGAATTACTGTATAGATTTGTATATACAACTCACATATGCAACATTTCACGGACAAGTTAAAGAATTTTTTGAAGGTGATTTTGTTTTATTTTTTTTTTTCTTTNATCAACTGGCGATTCGTTTCTTACTTGATAGTATACATGTTGCAATGCCATTCTCCCATCTCATCCCACCCTCTCCCTCTCTCTCTCCCCCAGAGTCCAAAAGTTCTCTCTATAGATCTGAGTCTCTTTTGTTGTCTCGCATACAGGGTCATCATCCCCATCTTTCTAAATTCCATATATATGCGTTAGTATACTGTATTGGTGTTTTTCTTTCTGGCTTACTTCACTCTGTATAATCGGCTCCAGTTCCATCCATCTCCTTAGAACTGATTCAAATGTATTTTTTTTAATGGCTGAGTAATACTCCATTGTGTGGTGATTTTGTTTTAATGTGGACATCTCTATTGAATTTGTTACAAGATTTATTCTGTTTTTATGTTTTGGATTTTTTTTTTTTTTTGCCATGAGGCATGTAGGATTTTAGCTCCCTGACTGAGGACTGAGCCTGCAACCGCTGCACTGGAAGGAAAACTCTTAACTACTGGACTGCCAGAGAAGGCACTCGAGAGTAATTTTGATTAAGTGAGATTTTTTATTTACTAACTGATTTTTTTTTTCTTTTTTTGCCAGGGTGTGGGTGCAGGGGAGGCTGTCCAAGCCTTTAGTTGCAGCATGCAGGATCTGTTGATAGTTCTCTGACCTGGGATCAGACCTAGGCTCCCTGCATTAGAAGTGTAGTTTTAACCACTGAACCACCAGGGAAGTCTCTATTTACTAATTTTAGAATCTCAGTTCAGTTCAGTTCAGTCGCTCAGTCGTGTCTGACTCTTTGCGACCCCGTGAATCACAGCACGCCAGGCCTCCCTGTGCATCACCAACTCCCGGAGTTCACCCAAACTCATGTGCATCGAGTTGGTGATGCCATCCAGCCATCTCAAATCTATTCTTAATTAAAATGGAACTTTATCAATAATATAAGCTTCTGGAGGCAGTTCAGTTCAGTTGCTCAGTTGTGTCCGACTCTTTGCAGTCCTATGAACTGCAGCATGCCAGGCTTCCCTATCCATCACCAACTCCCAGAGCTTACTCAGGCTCATATCCATCGAGTTAGTGATGCCATCCAATGATCTCATCCTCTGTCATTCCCTTCTCCTCCTGCCTTCAATCCTCCCAGCATCAGGGTATTTTCCAATAAGTCAATTCTTCCCATCAGGTAACCAAAGTATTGGAGTTTCAGCTTCAGCATCAGTCCTTCCGATGAATAATCAGGACTGATCTCCTTTAGGATGGACTGGTTGGATTTCCTTGCAGCCTAAGGGACTCTCAAGAGTCTTCTCCAACATCACAGTTCAAAAGCATCAATTCTTCAGTGCTCAGCTTTCTTTAGAGTCCATCTCTCACATCCATACATGACTACTGGAAAAACCATAGCTTTGACTAGATGGACCTTTGTTGGCAAAGTAATGTCTCTGCTTTTTCATATGCTGTTTAGGTTGGTCATAGCTTTTCTTCCAAGGAGTAAGCATATTTTAATTCCATGGCTGCTATCAGCATCTGCAGTGATTTTGGAGCCCAAGAAAATAAAGTCTGCCACTGTTTCCACTGTTTCCCCATTTATTTGCCATGAAGTGATGGGACCAGATGCCGTGATCTTAGTTTTCTTAATGTTGAGCTTTAAGCCAGCTTTTTAACTCTCTTCTTTCACCTTCATCAAGAGGCTCGTTAGTTCCTCTTCACTTTCTTCCATAAGGATGGTGTCATCTGCATATCTGAGGTTATTGATATTTCTTCTGGCAATCTTGATTCCAGCTTGTACTTCATCCAGCCCAGCATTTCACATGATGTACTCTGAATCGAAGTTAAATAAGCAAGGTGACAATATACAGCCTCAACATACTCCTTTCCCGATTTGGAACCAGTCTGCTGTTCCATGTCCGGTTCAACTGTTGCTTCTTGACCTGCATACAGATTTCTCAGAAGGCAGATCAGGTGATCTGGTATTCCCACCTCTTGAAGAATTTTCATTTGTTGTGATCCACACAGTCAAAGGCTTTGGAGTTGTCAATAAAGCAGAAGGTAGATGTTTTTCCAGAACTCTTGCTTTTTCCATGATCCAGCAGATGTTGGCAATTTGATCTCTGGTTCCTCTGCCTTTTTAAAATCCAGGTTGAACAACTGGAAGCTCACAGTTCATGTACTGTTGAAGCCTGGCTTGGAGAATTTTGAGCATTACTTTGCTAGCATGTGAGATGAGTACAATCGTGCAGTAGTTTGAACAATATTTGGCATTGTTTTTTTTCGGGATTGGAATGAAAACTGACTTTTTCCAGTCCTGTGGCCACTGTTGAGTTTTCCAAATCTGCTAGCATATTGAGTGCGGCACTTTCACAGTATCATCTTTTAGGATTTGAAATAGCTCAGCTGGAATTCCATCATCTCCACTACCTTTGTTCGTAGTGATGCTTCACAAAGCCCACTTGACTTCACATTCCACCATCATGATTATCTGGATCATGGAGATCTTTTCTGTGTAGTTCTATGTATTCTTGCCATCTTTTCTTAATATCTTCTGCTTCTGTTGCGTCCATACTATTTCTGTCCTTTATTGTGCCCATCTTTGCATGAAATGTCCTCTTGGTATCTCTAATTTTCTTGAAGAGATCTTTAGTCTTTCCCATTCTATTGTTTTCCTCTACTTCTTTGCATTGATCACCGAGGAAGGCTTTCTTATCTCTCTTTGCTATTCTTTGGAACTCTGCATTCAGATGGGTGTATCTTTCCTTTTCTCCTTTACCTTTAGCTTCTCCTCTTTCTCAGCTATCTGTAAGGCCTCCTCAGACAACCATTTTGCTTTTTGCATTTCTTTTTCTTGGGAATGGTCTTGATCACTGCCTCCTGTACAATGTTATGAACCTCCATCCATAGTTCTTTAGGCACTCTTTCTATCAGATCTAATCCCTTGAATCTGGAGGAAAGGACTGTATCTCTGTGTCTACCTACCCTGACTCCACTCCTGTGATAACTCAGTGCTTCTTTAATAGACTTGTTTGTAGTCATGAAGCTTCCTGTTGCATACATAGGGCAGCCTTTCTAGAGAGCTCTGGGGCACAGTTTGTTGCTGCCAAAAGCTTGCAAGCTATGTGTAAGCACTCATTCAAAGATTACATATATCTTTTAACTAAAAATTTAAAATAAAGCCAGAAAACCCCAGTCTCAGGTACACATTTCCCTTGCCAATTAAAGCAACACATTTTTCTTCCTCTCTACCAATCAGGTGCAAATTAGAAACAGGATATTTTTTAGAAAAATTTTCCCTCCCTCAGATTTCATCACACAGCTGCCCTCAGTGCACGTAAGCTGACAATTGCAAAACGCCCAAGAAACTGTTGTGCTTGAAGGAGGCGTGCTCCAAGTTCTGGCGCCGGAATTGGAGTCTTCCCCAGGGGAGACCTGCCCCAAGCTCCCACTCTGGCTGCAGGAAGACATCGCCCATTTCTCTGTCCAAACCTGGTCTCCGTGTGATCTAGGTCAACGCAGCCAATCTCCTTTGTTTGTCCAGCTGGACATTAGGGATAATGATACCAAAGACCCTCACCAGCGCATCGACGAGTTCAACAATCAAATCACATAGAAACCCTTGGTTGAAAAGTGCCGCAAAAAGTGGGCAGGAAAGAAAAAAACCCCTTTGGTAGAAAAAGAGCGGTTGCACAGAAAGGGCCCTCCAGCAAACCAGCTGTTTCCTCTCCAGGTCTTTCGATTCCCCCGGTATTAGCCAGCACCCAATGCACTTTCCTCAACTGCAGCGGCCCAGGTTCACTCACCTCAGACCCCGCCCCTTTGACTTTTGTTTTAGAGGAAGCACCGCCCACCCCTTTCCCGAAAGGAGGATGGACCTCACCACACACCAGCAGTTCTCTGACAGTCTTTCTCCTGCTTCCAAATCTTTTCGCAGCTTCAAAGGCTGGAGACTGAGCGTCAGTTAAAGAAAAATCCCAGCTCTCCACAACCTCATGTTGCAAGTCTTGTCTGGTGGTCTCACATCTCTCTTGAGAATGTGGCTTCTATATCTTGACCCCTCAGGTAAACTGAGACAAGAAGGGTCCTATTTAATGCCCCCTTATTTTGCTGGTAAATTGCCAGACTCATAGGCCCCTGATAAATTTTGTTGAGTGAATAAATATTGCTATTTCTTTCTTTACAGTTTGTTTTGCTTTGAGTGTGTTTTGACTCGCCAACTAAATTTGAAGTTTCTCTGGGACAGAGGTTATGCCTCGCAGACAGCAGGACCTCCGTGAGTCCAAGGAACTCAAAGAACAGTCCTGGGACCACCAGCGTTAGTTACATCAGTTAGCTGTCTCGATAGATGTCTCATTGTCCTAGCAAAGTGCAACCAATTTCCTTGTTTTCTCTTTCTCTCCCCAAGAGCAATTTGTACTTTTACACTATAGAAGAAACGATAAAAATCAGTTCTGATTTATCACAGCATAGTTAGTGTACTTTTGACAGTTTTATCATGCTTCTAATGTTATACATTTCTTTCTCTGTTTTTTGAGGAAGGTATATGTTCAACTCATCCTCCAGTGCACAATAATCCCCTCACACACTAAATTTATTATTGAAGTGTTTGATTTCTTTCTTTGAGATGTCCTTTTATTGTTCCTACTGCCCCACATGCGTAAACACTCAATAAGTGTGCCACATTATTTACCAGTTGAGCCACCAGGGAAGCCCAATAAATGTGCCAGTCTCTTGTCAATAGAGTTTTGATGAGAAATTCAGTAATTAGTAGGAGAGAGTGGCAAACCCAAAGCATTAGGGTTATAACATATCAGCGTAAAGATCTTTGTTGGGAAGAGGACAGAGAATTATGTGGAGAGGAAGAGTCTGTAAATGGATGAGGTAACTAGAAAACACCTGGTGTGTAAAGATCAGTGTCTGTGTTGATATTTTTGCAAGGATAATCACAATTTCAGTTATTTTGCAGCACTACAGATTTCTGTACTGGCTCTGACTGTTGAAATATGCACCTGGAAATCTTGAGGAAAGCTTTTGACTTTTGTTGAGCTCATCTTAAATGTTGGCTGGAACTTAATTTTTATTAGGGGAGACTTTATAGCTATTATCTGGAATGATGAGTATACGCCTTGATGTTAACAAGGATTTCCCAGTGGAAATGTTTCAGTGTTACAAAATGGGAGATTCAAGATGCAGGAAATAAAGTCAGCATAGGAACTGGGCATCCATTTCTCCCTTCTGAATTTCTCAGTCTTTATTTTTAAACCTCTGCAGAATATGTAAAATTCTTTGGATCTGAGCTCATACACAAGCTGGGAGAAGAATCTCACAAAAGATGGAATCCTAACCATTTAATGCTATCTACAATGTGATGTTGTATGTTTAGAGGGCAAATGTGGAGTCGCTGAGCCTCTCTCAGTAAATGAGAATATGGAAATAGAAAAATCAACAAAAGCAAATGTTGGTTCTTTGAAAAGATCAACAAAACTGACAAAACTTTAGCTGGACTAACAAGAACCAGAGTGAAGATTCAAATTACCATACTAAAATCAGGAATGAAAGAGAAGATATTAATATTGAACTTCCAGAAATAAAAAAGATTATAAGGAAATACTATGATTGATCAACTTTTCTAGGTGAAATGAAGAAATTCCTAAAAAACACAAAATTCTAAAACTGACTCAAGAAGAAATAGAAAATGTAAATAGAATTAGAACAAGTAAACAGATTGACTTAGTGATTTAAAAACTTTTCACAAAGGAAAGCCCAGGCCCAGATGACTTACTTCTGAATTCTACTAACCATCTAAAGAAGAATTAATGCCGATTCTTCACAAGCTCATCCAAAAAATTAGAAAAGGAGGAAATAGGCCCCAGCTCATTCCATGAGATCAATGTAATCCTGTTAACAGAGCTAGACAAAGACATCATGTAAAAGAAAATGATGGACCTACACCCCTATGAACATAGATGCTGTAATCCTCAACAAAACACTAACAAAATAAATCCAGCAATGTATTAAAAAAAAAAATTGCTTCCAGATGCCTGACTCTCAGGAACTATATGAAATAAAAAACCATCTTTTATTTTACACCCCGAGATTTGGGGGAAATTTGTTACATGGCAACTGGTAACCATTGTACATATTGGTACATGAGGTGCTGCCATAAACAAAAACCAAATGTGCAATTGGAAGGGAGCTAGACCCTGTGGGGTCCTTCCAAAGATAAAGGCCTTTCTGAGTCCCCTGCTTCTTGTTTGTAAGAAAAAGGTTTTCATTTATCTAGACCTTCTCTGAGTTCCAAAGGGTAGACAAACAGTAATTAGGAGAATGAGGGAATGCAGAAAGAAACAATGGTGCAGGGAGAGGGCCTGGGCCTGGTTCCTCTTCTGGGTATGTGCATAGCAACCTGATGCAAAATCTCTGTTCTTCTGCAGGAACTAAGGCCCCCCCTCCAGGTGGAGGATGGTAATTTCAGGCTGAGCACAGCCTATGGATCCCAGACTGCCTGGAACCAGAAGGCTGTTGATTGAGATTTCTGGAACACCACCCTGTTACTTCACTATGAACCAATTAGACAAGGGTTACACACCACAATTGGCTTATAAATTCTCCTTGCATGGCCCTTGCATGAACCTTTCTCTGCTCCAAACTCCAACAACACTGACATTTCAGTTTGTTTGTGGGTCAGGCACCGGAACCTGGGATTAACAACAGGAATAACTTTGGAATCAGAAAGTGGGAGAAACATGATACAACTTTTAGGAAAATTTGCTAATGAAAGCTCAGGAGTTTTGACTAAGGGTTAACAAAGCCCACTGGTTCCAGAGGAGGCTACCAGAGAGAATGTGAAGGGAAGGAAGAAAATGGCATTGGAAAAGGGAGGAAGAGGTACACAATGGTAGGAAGGTCAGCAACATTAAACTGTGGGATTGTGGAAAACAAAATACGTGCCCAGTGACCTGGCTGAGCTGGGGAAGGAAATTTCCAGGCCGAGTGCTGAAGGAGCCTCCCAGTTTCTTCTTCCTGCTTATATTTAAATGCAAGAGGAAAGAGACAAAATCAAGAAGTATTGTTTGAAAAAAAGAAAGGAAAGACCCTGGAGGACTGACAGGTTTTGAAAGTTCTCAGCTTCTTTTTTTCTTAGCTTCTTTTAATGGCCAAGAATAAAACTCAAACCTGGCTTTGAGGCAGCAGCAGTTCTATTACAGCAACCCATAATTTGTTACACAACAACAGATAGTGTATATACTTCCCATCACACTCATAGTAAGTCTCTAATTTTTTACCAAGGCCTTTAAAATTCCCCTTTACTTACCAGCACCCATAGCACTCTTCTCTCACCTCAAGGGCTCGAGCCAAGCTGAATTTCTCTCTCAGTCTTTCTTTAATACTCCAAGCACTCTTCAATCTAAGTGACTTTCTATTCTCTCGATTTCAAATGATTTCCCCCAACAGGTTCATGGATGACTCTTTCTTGCAAGTCATACCTTCCCTTTGTATTTAGATCAATATCGTTGATTGATCAATATAGTAGATCAATACAACTTAATTTATATCAATTAAGTTGAAGAGTCAAAGTTTCTTTAAGGAGGCAACATTTTAGCTGTGGTCTAAAAGACAAGATACTAATAGTATCATTTAGTAGCTGATATTATTTTTCATTTATTGATTTTTATATATTTTAATTGTCTCTACACATCATCAAAAATGTCAATTCCACGAGAGACCATGTCTATCTTATTTATCACTGTACTCTCAATGGGGTTTACTTAGAACTGTGCCCAGCACAGAGCAGGAAACCAATAAATGTGTGCTGAATGAACAATGAATGAATGAGTGAATGAATGGATGCCTAGTTTAGGTGACTGGGGCTAGGTGTCACAGCTGGCAGGGTTGAAACTGGTCACTCAACACTCAGGCCTTTAACCTCTTACTTCAATTATTTGAACAATTCCAATGAAATTGATGTCATTAATAATTTCACATCTCTCTATTGACATGACCTTTCTCAAGTATATAAATAGAAACACACAATATACCCAGAACAAAATATATTTTAAGAATTAGTTCAAGAAGCTTTTATTTTATTATTGTTATGTGTTCAAAGTCTGCAAAATGTATTCATTTCATTTTGTCTTTTCTTTCTATATATTTTCCATAGAATTTTCCTTTCTTCTATCTGACTCAGGTAAGTCAGGATTTAGGATTTCATCATTTCTCCCTTTCTTCTTCTTCAATTTCACAGAAAAAAATATGCAATCACCAGAAAAGCCCACCACAGGGAATAATGAACATGAGGGGCCATATGGAGATGAGTGGAAGGCGTTAGAGTCACTTCATCTGTTTGGAGGGTAAAATCACTCTGGCAAGTGCAGGCACGACACAAATTCATTGCCACATGGCAGTGAGTGTTCTGCATGGGAGATTATTTGGTTAACTCCATCTGCCTGGCATCACCAGAGGCTCCAAGAGCATGCTGGAACATTGAGACAATCTCACCCTGGGGGGGAGAACCCAAGCTCTTTCATTACTGGGTTCCTCTGGGGCTGATAGGGATCCTTTCTAACTGAGAAGTCTGTTTTGATCTCACTACGACTGAAGTCCATCACTCTGTGTGGGCTGGCCCTGTTGGTTCACTCAGCAGCCCTCAAGTATTTTAGCTTCATATTGAAAGTTTTTCATAAGCCAAGGAGGCAGGAGAAATAAACAGCAACCAGCTTTGAAAACTGTGGACAAATTTGGTCTCATTTATAGTGTTCTAAGAAATATCAGTAACCTCAGATATGCAGATGACACCACCCTTATGGCAGAAAGTGAAGAGGAACTCAAAAGCCTCTTGATGAAAGTGAAAAAGGAGAGTGAAAAAGTTGACTTAAAGCTCAACATTCAGAAAACGAAGATCAGGGCATCTGGTCCCATCACTTCATGGGAAATAGATGGGGAAACAGTGGAAACAGTGTCAGCCTTTATTTTTTGGGGCTACAAAATCACTGCAGATGGTGACTGCAGCCATGAAATTAAAAGACGCTTACTCCTTAGAAGAAAAGTTATGACCAACCTAGACAGCATATTGAAAAGCAGAGATACCACTTTGCCAACAAAGTTCCGTCTAGTCAAGGCTATGGTTTTTCCTGTGGTCATGTATGGATGTGAGAGTTGGACTGTGAAGAAGGCTGAGTGCTGAAGAATTGGTGCTTTTGAACTGTGGTGTTGGACAAGACTCTTGAGAGTCCCTTGGACTGCAAGGAGATCCAACCAGTCCATTCTGAAGGAGATCAGCCCTGGGATTTCTTTGGAAGGAATGATGCTAAAGCTGAAGCTCCAGTACTTTGGCCACCTCCTGCAAAGAGGTGACTCATTGGAAAAGACTCTGATGCTGGGAGGGCTTGGGGGCAGGAGGAGAAGGGGACGACAGAGGATGGGATGGCTGGATGGCATCACTGACTCGATGGATGTGAGTCCGAGTGAACTCCAGGAGTTGGTGATGGACAGGGAGGCCTGGCATGTTGCGATTCATGGGGTCGCAAAAAGTCGGACATGACTGAGCGACTGAACTGAACTGACTGAACCAGTAAATCTTATTCCTCCCCCATAATAATCCTTCAATACACACACATACAGTCTCACCACACACCTTGACATATATACACATATATACCACATATATATACATATATTCCCTATCTACCTGCTAAGTCACCCGTGTCTGACTCTTCAAGACACCATGGACTATAGCCCACTAGACTCCTCTATCCATGGGATTCTCCAGGCAAGATTCTCCAAGCCACTGGAGTGGCTTGCTGTGCCCTCCTGCAGGCGTTCTTCCCAGCAGGGATAGAACCTGCTTCTCTTACGTCTCCTGCATTGGCAGGCAGGTTCTTTACCACTAGCGCCACCTGGGAAATACATATATACACACGTATATACATAAACACATACACACAAGCACAGCCACTACCCCTTTAAAATTAGCATAAAATTCAACTTTAAAATTACCATAAAAACACAAAAGCTGTGGTTTCTGTATGTGTATTTTCCAGGCTACTTTAGATTTCTTGGATTTGTTCTCATTTGAAATTTCTTTCAAGTCATGTGGAAGTTAGGCAGGAAGACTAAATTGAAGTAATAGCGAAAATACTTCCCCAAGACTTAGTCTTTGTGTAAATGCTCATCCAAACAAACCAGAGAAAATTGATAGTTATGGTGGGAGGTGGCAAAGTAGTGTCTATATATGGAGATATTTGAATCAATTTCTAATAAATACCTCCTAGGCTTTCTGTGTGGAGTGATATTTTAATATGGGATTTGGCATCAAATCCTCTCTGGAATGTACTGAGGGAGGGGATGGAGAGTGAGAATTTGTTTCATGGATGTTACTTTATGGTATTTACTGAAAAAATGATTTGACATATAGGAAAGGGGAGAGGTGATCTGGGGACACTGAGGCAGGGTGTCCTTGCTCCGCTTGAAAGACACAGGACACAGACCAGCCGTCAGAAGACCCTCATCAGGTTGATCAGGCACATTTCCTAGGGAGCTTTAGGCTTACCTGATCCCATATTCTAAGAAGCCTCTATAACTATCAATTCATCCCCAGGTAACTAGCCCCACGTTGGGATTTTCAAAGCCCACAAGCCCAAAATCTGTACAAACAAATGTTTTTGTGTCTTTTCTGCCTCTCAACCATCAAAAATTATGAAAATGCTATTACCTGGTTTATGGAATGTCTGTAGACTGAACAAAGGTTGTGTCATGGGATGGAGAATTCACTGGCCTAGGAATTAGAGGGTAGGTATTCTGGTCCTCTACTATTACTTGTGTAGTAAACTTGGGGGAACCCAGAACCTCTCTGAGACTCAGTCTCTCCATCTTTTAAACAGAGATAGTGGTAATATCTGCTCTCCCAATTGGTCAGGTCAGGATCAAAGGACTTAAATGTGTGAAACAGTCCTAAAATGTGTGTCCCAGAGGGAAGGCATGATCATGATTTATGTCGAGGGATGCATGGAGTTTATTTATTACAGGTTACAGATTATTTTGGGCTTCCCAGGTGGTGTCGTGGTAAAGAATCTGCCTGATAATGCAGGAGGCACAGGAGACGTGGGTTCAATCCCTGGGTCAGGAAGATCCTTTGGAGAAGGAAATGGCAACCCACTCCAGTATTCTTGCCTGGGAAATTCCATGGACATAGGAGCCTGGTGGGCTAGAGCCACCAGGGGTTTACCAAGAGTCGGGCACAACTGAGCAACTGAGCGTGCACATGTATAGTTTATTTCAGGGGCTGCATACAGCCCAGCTGGATAAATCATTAATGTTCTCCCCCACCCCACTCAAGCATTTTGTCATGTGTATATTAGCAATTCTCCACTAGAGGTGATTTTGCCACCCAAGTGGCATTTGGCAATGTCTGGAGACAGTTTTGATAGTCATGGTTGTTGGAGGAGAGCAGACGTGCAACTGGTACCCAGACAGCAAAAAACCAGAGACCTCTAAACACCCAAAAAGGCACAGGTCAGCCCTCACAACAAATTACAGGACCAAAATATCAATAGGGCTGAGATGGAGAACCCCTGGTGTGTACATATGCCTTAGAGCTAGAGAGCAGTTGTAGGATGACTTGAGAGGCTCCAGTGCTCTGAGACACACCTTGAAATCTTCTCCTGGAGAGCTCAGCCAGGTGGTGGGGATGGCTTAGTCACTAAGTCATGTTCGACTCTTGTGACCCCATAGACTGTAACCTACCAGGCTCCTCTGTCCATGGGATTTCCCACTGGAGTGGGTAGCCATTTCTTTCTCCAGGAGATCTTCCTGACCCAGGGATCAAACCCAGGTCTCCTGCATTGCAGGCAGTCTCCCTGCATTGCAGGCAGTTTCCCTGCATTTCTGCATTTCAGGTGGATTCTTTACTGACTGAGCCACCCAGGAAGCCCTGGAGAGCTGAGCCAGGTAGAGGGTATGAAATACCCTGCAGTAACTATGTGGGGCTGGTGGGGTAGGGGAAGCTCCTGAAGTATCTTAAGCAGTAGCTGTCAATGTGTGGTCCTCAGACCAGCAACATCAGCACCGCCCCAGGGAGCTTGTTAGACATGCAAAGACGAGGCCCTCTGCTGGGAGCCAGAGTGAGGAATCCCGCCCATGACAAGGTCATGAGGAAGGAAGCCTGACAAACACAAGGACATGTTCATGCTTCAGGGTTTCCCCCTCATATTTCCCAGGCATGTACCCCCAAAACTAAAAATATGCTGGCTTTTGTACTCTGTTCTTCTGATATTCTCTGGAAAAAATCAAATCAAGGCTTTAGTCTTCTACATTTGAATGGGATGTTTCAGTTAAACCCCTCTGATAGCCCTCTAGCTTGCCTAACAGGTTCCCTGGACCTCTTACAGATTGTGAATTTCTTACAGCCCCCCAACCACAAGAGGCACAAAGCTTAAAAGCACCTTAAAGATACAGAGCCTTTTCTAAAGAGTTAAAAATCATATTGGTGATGGGTTTTCACTGTTGACTCAATGATTGCCACCAGGCCTCATATTCTTTATCTTTTAGGCACCTGGGAGGATGTTAATCAATGTAAACGGGATATGGAAAAAGATATATAGTAGTTTTGATGTTACCAACACTAGACTTTTGAGTTAATTACTTTTCTTTGTTATATATCACTGCACTCCTCTTGTGTCCTTGCTATGTAAGAATGTAACTTTATTTAGTGCTTTCTGAGAGTGGCACCAAGACTTTGGGAAGATCAACACAAATAAGTCTTCTGGTTGACAAACCCTTATCAGAAAAAAGGCTGTAAAATATTAATTGGCCCTTTTGGCAGGAAGATGATGTAAATTACCTAAGACTTGTGTATACAATCTGGTATGCAGAGAGAAGAGCCTGGTTTAGATAAGAGTCTGGACTGCTAACACTGCATAATTTTGTATTACCCATTGATCTCTATGTACAATCAAAAAGGTATAAAAGGCCTTCTGAACAATAGAGGCAGGAGCCAGTCATTGGAAGGACTGGTTTCCCCCGTGTCTCCTCTTTACTCTAATTTCAGGCAGAATTCCCATCTGGGGCGTGGAGGCTCACCATGTCTACTTACTTGTCCTGGCTTTTAAGATCTGTAAGAGAGAGAGCCCAAGGCGGGGCACTCTCCGATATTCAAACGGACGCCGGTGGCCTTATGTAGATGGTGCAAGCTCCTTGTCTGGAACTTTATTGACTTTCCACATAAACCAAGTTATTCAGCCTCTTTTCTCCACTTAATTTTCCTACTACACTATTTCTTCCTAATCTAATCTTGTATTAATAAATAAACAAGTCTTTCCTTGCCAACGCCGTCCTCGCTTCAAATTCCCTGGATCCACCAGGGCTGGACCCCAGCAGCCCCCACTCTGGACATGCTGAGTTGGTGGTGCCTGGCAATCTGCATTTTTAACAAGCCCTCCTGGTGATTCAAACCCAGACTGTAGGTTGAGAACCCCTCACTGAATAATATCACTATCACAACTCAGATCTTGCCACGTGGCACCTGGAAAGAGTTAGCTTGGGCCAGCTGTGGGGACTCCTGACCATCTTTTTAGTCCAGGAATCTCCCTGATAGCAGCTCTACATTTCAAAGAGCTGAGGCAACCTCTAGCTGAAGAAAGCAAGTGTCGTTATGGCTTAGACCTCCTATTATAAGACACCTCACTGAGAATCACCTGGGGGAGGAATGCCCCAGATGGCACACACTCACTTGTGATGAGACGTTTGGGTGACAAGGTTTTTCTTAGTAGAGGACAGGAGTAGCTTAATGTTTCCCTGGGAGGGGCTGGCTCCCAGGTTCATGGTCTTGCCGCAAGGTATGGCATGATGTGGAGCACTCCTCTTTCCGGTTGGTCCTCTGAGGATGCGGTTGAGGCAGAAGTGGGGGTGGGTAGCCAACGAAGTTTCCAGAACTTGTGTTTTTTCCTTCAAGGGAGACTATTCAGTTTCTAAACTTTTACTAATGGGACAAGTTCAAGCCCCCATGAGAAGAGATACAGTAAATTCCTTCTGTCTCCAGATCTGGTGTCTGGTCCCACCTCTCACACGATCTCTGATCATGTGGCCCTGGGAAAGTTGATTAACCTTCTTAAGACCACACTGCTTCATAAGTAACTTTGTAAGAATAATACACTTTCACTACTTCGTGACAATACTCATTCATTTAATAAACACGTGTTCCATACATACTAAGTGGCATGGAAACTTGTAAGTGGGAACTAAAGATGTGTGATGCAAAATCAGTTGGAAACACACATGTCCACTCAATGTTTATAACATAAAGTGATCAATGCTGCCTGAAGCCTGACGGGAGCCCAGAAGAGGTGGTGTGGAGGTCACCTATCGATCTCCAGGCCCCCTTGTTCTGACAGCAGCACCCAATTCAGTGTTGGGTAGCTAGGCTTCTCCCATGGGACCCAGTGTTGCAGAACATGCCCGTCAAGCAGTGTAGCTTTCTCCCGGCTGAGGGCTGGCTCGGGAGCCCTGCTTGTTCAGTCATGTCATCCCTGGAAGTACATTTTTGAGCTAAGGAAGCAAAGGCTGAAAAACATTTGAGTCTCATTTTTCCTCACAGGGGAAGTATGAAAAGACCATCTGTTTCTATTTCTTGGATCCCAGCACTGCTTTCTGAGAAAGTATTGTTCAGCTCATCCTTCGGTTCTATGAGGACCCGACACACAGTCAATAGATGTATTCTTCCTGACCCAGAGTTGTTTCTGTTGCTCACAACCGGGGGACTCTAATTCATATAGGGACTATGAGTGTTCAATGTGCAAAGGTAGGTCCACCGGGAAGCTCTCTGAGCTTGAGCATCTGGACACTTGCCTGCAAAGATGCCTTCCAAGGCACCCAAATGAATCTTGTTAACGTATTCATATAGTCAGAGGTTTTCACGGCAAAAGAAGGTTTTAATAGCAGTTGATTATGAGCAATGGTCCTTTTGACCCTGGCTTTCTCTTATCACATTTCCCCTTGTCTTGGGTGAAAATGGAGTGACATTTTGAGAGCTCAGTTTAGGGGAAGCCAAGAAGAGAATACATTTAGTTTGAGTTTGATGGAATAATTAGCAGATTTTCAGTCATTTTCAGATATAATGAAGTATTTCTAGTCATTCCAGTTTAGGAAAACCACAGGTTTTAGGTATCCTAAAGTCATCTATAATAAAAAAAAAATGTTTTTTGATCAACCATGTTAGAAGAATGACTAAATTATATTGCTAATTTCTCTATTGAAAGATTATATTATAAATAATATTATAAAACTGTTGTTACATAAAGAGGTGATAAAAGACTATGCAGTCCAATGAATAGGGGGAAACGAACACAAAGATATATCAGGTAATTAATTGCTTAAAGAATTCATTTTTTGTAATGTATAAGTTTTCAAAACTTGCATTTGTTATAGTTTTTCTCATTTGAAAGAAATATTCATGTTTACATCTAATTTTATATTATTTTCCTAAAGAAGGTCTTCCAAATTGAATTAGGATCGGGCCCACAAAACACCATCCAGCCCTGAAGATAAGAGTACATGTGGGAGACTTCCGTGGTGGTCCAGTGGTTAGGAATCTGCCTGCTGATGTAGGTGGTCCCTGGTCCAGAAAGATTCCACATGCTGCGGGGCAACTAAGCCCATGTACCACAGCTCCTGAAACTTGTAGACCTAGAACCCCGTGCTCCACAACAAGAGAAGCCACCGCAGTGAAAAGCCCAGGCAGTGCAACTAGCAAGTAGTCCCCACTCACCGCAACTAGGGAAAAGCCTAGATAAAAAAACTAGAGGGAAACCTGCAGCAACAGAGACCTAGTACAGCCAAAAATAAAAACAAAAATTTTTTTAAAGATTACATATGGGATGGCCCTTTGGAAGCTGTGACACACTGTGTCAATGTAAAGGATAATATTTACCCAGCAAACGTTTTACTGAGAGCTAACTTTTTATGCCAGGCATCGGATAGCACTGATGATACAAAGTCACAGGCCCAGTGGGTGCACGGCACAGGAGCAGCCGAGAGGAGCTACCCCACATCCAAGGTCAAGAGCAGCCGCAGACAGGAGTTACCCCACGTCAAAGATCAGGAGTGGCGGCCAAGAGGAGATACCCCACATCCAAGGTAAGCAAAACCCAAGACGGTAGGCGCTGAGAGAGGGCATCAGAGGGCAGACAGACTGAAACCACAATCACAGACAACTAGCCAATCTGATCACACGGACCACACAGCCTTTTCTAACTCAGTGAAACTAAGCCATGCTGTGTGGGGCCACCCAAGACGGACGGGTCATGGTGGACAGGTCTGACAGAATGTGGTCCACTGGAGAAGGGAATGGCAAACCACTTCAGTATTCTTTCCTTGTGAACCTCATGAACAGTATGAAAAGGCAAAAAGATAGGACACTGAAAGATGAACTCCCCAGGTCAGTAGGTACCCGATATACTATTGGAGATCAGTGGAAAAATAACTCCAGAAAGAATGAAGGGATGGAGCCAAAGCAAAAACAACACACAGTTGTGGATGGGACTGGTGATAGAAGCAAGGTCCGATGCTGTAAAGAGCAATATTGCATTGGAACCTGGAATGTTAGGTCCATGAATCAAGGCAAATTCGAAGTGGTCAAACAGGAGATGGCAAGTGTGAACATCAACATTCTAGGAATCAGTAAACTAAAATGGACTGGAATGGGTGAATTTAACTCAGATGACCATTATATCTACTACTGTGGGCAGGAATCCCTTAGAAGAAATGGAGTAGCCATCATAGTCAACAAAAGAGTCTGAAATGCAGTACTTCGATGAAATCTCAAAAATGATAGAATGATTTCTGTTCGTTTCCAAGGCAAACCATTTAATATCACAGTAATCCAAGTCTATGCGCTGAGCAGTAACGCTGAAGAAGCTGAAGTTGAATGGTTCTATGAAGACCTACAAGACCTTCTAGAATTAACACCCAAAAAAGATGTCCTTTTCATTATAGGGGACTGGAATGCAAAAGTAGGAAGTCAAGAAACACCTGGAGTAACAGGCAAATTTGGCCTTGGAGTACAGAATGAAGCAGGGCAAAGGCTAATAGAGTTTTGCCAAGAGAACACACTGGTCATAGCAAACACCCTCTTCCAACAACACAAGAGAAGACTCTACACATGGACATCACCAGATAGTCAACACCAAAATCAGATTGATTATATTCTTTGCAGCCAAAGATGGA
>SJYQ01000331.1:341142-389762 GCA_006410935.1 Redunca redunca | reverse complement strand
GTAATGCTCAAAATTCTCCAAGCCAGGCTTCAGCAATACATGAACCGTGAACTCCCTGATGTTCAAGCTGGTTTTAGAAAAGGCAGAGGAACCAGAGATCAAATTGCCAATATCTGCTAGATCATGGAAAAAGCAAGATAGTTCCAGAAAAACATTTATTTCTGCTTTATTGACTATGCCAAAGCCTTTAACTGTGTGGATCACAATAAACTATGGAAAATTCTGAAAGAGGTGGGAATACCAGACCACCTGATCTGCCTGTTGAGAAATCTGTATGCAGGTCAGGAAGCAACAGTTAGAACTGTACATGGAACAACAGACTGCTTCCAAATAGGAAAAGGAGTACGTCAAGTCTGTATATTGTCACCCTGCTTATTTAACTTCTATGCAGAGTACATCATGAGAAACGCTGGACTGGAAGAAACCCAAGCTGGAATCAAGATTGCCGGGAGAAATATCAAGAACCTCAGATATGCAGATGATACTGCCCTTATGGCAGAAAGTGAAGAAGAGCTTCTTGATGAAAGTGAAAGAGGAGAATGAAAAAGTTGGCTTAAAGCTCAACATTCAAGAAACTAAGATCATGGCATCCAGTCCCATCACTTCATGGAGAATAGATGGGGAAACAGTGGGTGACTCTATTTTGGGGGGCTTCAAAATCACTGCAGATGGTGATTGCAGCCATGAAATTAAAAGATGCTTACTTACTCCTTGGAAGGAAAGTTATGACCAACCTAGATAGCATATTAAAAAGCAGAGACATTACTTTGCCAACAAAGGTCCATGAAGTCAAGGCTATTGTTCTTCTAGTAGTCATGTATGGATGTGAGAGATGGACTATAAAGAAAGCTGAGTGCTGAAGAACTGATTCTCTTTAACTGTGGTTTTGGCAAAGACTCTTGAGAGTCCCTTGGACTGTAAGGAGCCAACCAGTCCATCCTAAAGGAGATCAGTCCTGGGTGTTCATTGGAAGGACTGATGTTGAAGCTGAAATTCCAATACTTTGGCCACCTGATGCAAAGAACTGACTCATTGGAAAAGACACTGAGGCTGGGAAAGATTGAGGGCAGGAGAAGGGGATGACAGACGATGAGGTGGTTGGATGGCATCACCAACTCAATGGACATGAGTTTGGGTAAACTCTGGGAGTTGGTGATGGATAGGGAGGACTGGTGTGCTGCCGTCCATGGGGTTGCAAATAGTTGGACATGACTGAGCAACTAAACTGAACTGATGATACAAAGTAGAAGAATCCAGAAACTCCCAAACCTAGCTGGCAGGCAGAAAACTGATAAGTTTTGAAAATATACAGATGTCTTGATCCAAAGGCTACTCACTGAAACCAACTATAGAGATGCGCCGGGGTCCAGTCCCTGCAGGATCCAGGGAAACCCAAAGGAGAAACGGCATCGGCGATTGCGATTGATTTAGAGAGAGAAAGATAGTTAAGAATGTTGTAGATAAGAAAATAGAGGAGAGAAGAAAAGAGGCTGATGTTCCTTGGTTTATACAGAAAGTCAATAAAGTCTCAAGACAAGAGACTTGCACCATCTACGTGAGGCCGCAGGTGCCCTCCTGGTCTCCCGAGGGAGTGCCCGTTCAGGTCTTAGAAACCCAGGCAAATAAGTAGACACGGCAGACTTCTGTACTCCAGATGGGAACTAGCCTGAAAGAGAGAGTAAGAGGAGGAAAATGACTGACATGAGGAGACCAAGCTGCTTTGATTAGCGAGGTCCATAGCTTTATTTTTAAATGGTACTTATATACCTTTTTTGTACATAGAGGAAATGAAAGATGCAAGGTCATACAGAGTCAGCCCAAACATTCCAGCAGTGTTGCCCTTATCGAAACCATGATTTTTCTGCATACCTTTTTCACAAAATATGTTGTGTACAGTATCTTCTGGCCTTGGAGGCCTGTGAACATTTTATGACCCTCTTTTGATAAAGGCTTCTCAATCAGAAAACTTATTTTCCCTCAAAGTGTTTTGCTTTATGTTTTTAATCTATGTCAGCCTCAGAAAAATGTCAAGCAGAGTTACGTTTTTTACAGAGCAAAGGTGCAGTGAGTTACAAGAAAGAACCAATTAGCTCAACAGTCTGATATGGTTAAATTCAAGGCTACACTTGTTTTTCTAGCATTCTCACTATGTTAACTAATGCATTTCCAGATGCACAGTGGACAAGAGATATGGGAACTTAGCAACAAACATTGGCCCAATAATGAAATCCTACATCAGCACTAGCACTACTCTAATAACTTTTAACTCTTTCAAAGGCTCTATGTTTTAGGCTTTCCATGCTTTTCACAGTTGGGAGGCTGTAAATAATCACATGTGTAACTGTAAGAGTCTGGATATACCTGCCAGGCAAGCTAATAGAGGGGGTTTGATTTGAAATATTCCTCTCATGTCCAGGAAACTTATTAGCTATAGCCCTAAGTTGATTTTCTCCAGAGAAAGGTGGTCAGGGTTAGCCCCCTGTTAACGTCAGAGGAGTTGGGGAAAGTCATGAAATAGTAAAACAGAGAGATTCAGGTTTTGGGGTAGATGCTCGAGAAAGCCTAGGGAGCCCCTTGAGTTCTGAAGCCTTGCTTAACAGTTCTCTTCCACACGACTCTGTCATGGGTGGGATCTCCCATGGCGGCTCCCAACAGAGATGGGAACCTATGAATCTATATTTTAAACAAATTCCTCAAGGGATCTTATGCAGCCGAACCAGCATCAGTCCTCCAGCAATCAGAAAGCACTGGAATGAGACTGTCCTTGCTGCCTTCAAATTACTTCAATTCCAGTGGGAGAGACTGAGAACTAAGTGCATAGTTACAGTATTATGTGATAAAGGCTATATGAGAGATACAGGCATTTGAGGAACAGGGAATTTATCTACATCTACATCAGATAAGAAGGTTAAGGAAGCCTTCCTGAAGGAGGTGATGCTTACATTGCACCTATTTCTGGTGAAATCAAAGAAAGGTAAGTCCTTTCTTTTCTCAATATAAGATTGTACTTTCACATCCTGAAGCTAAAATTTCTGACCTTGGCTGATTATTCCCTATTGTGCCGGCACCATGAAACACGGTAACTTTGTCACTGCCTGTGTTTTTATAGATGAGGGGACAGAGTCAGAGAGGGTAAGCAGCCTGCCCAATCCTCACAGCTAAGTGCTGGACCAAAAACACCAGATCCCATCAATCTGACTCCAAGTTCACGTACTTCCCACCTCAGTACCTTCCACCTTCCTTTAATCACATATATGACTTGGAAGGGCAGCCGCCTTCAGAATCAAAGACAGCAACCAGGTCACCAGGGAGCTTGTTAGAAATGCAAAACTCTGGATCTATTGAATCAGAATCTGCATTTTAAAAGAGAACCCGGGGGCACAGGGAATGAGAGGAACACTTCTGGGAAAGAGGAGACAGGTGAAGAAGGAAGTTTCCTTCCTACAGATACAGGCCAATCTCATCCCAAGGAGGTTAGGATATATTGAAAATATTCTTTTCCAGAGGAGGGAATTCCCAAAGATATAAAATAGGACACTGTTTTCACTAACTTTCTCACTCAGATGTTCTGTTTCCCCCAACCACTTCTCTTGGAACCTGCATTGTTCAATATGGCAGCAATTGGTCACATGTGCAACTGGGCCTTTGACATGTGGACTGCCCAAACTGAAATGTGACCCAGCGTAAAATGGGGTTTCCCAGGTGGCACAAGTGATAAAGAATCTGCCTGCCAATGCAGGAGATGCAAGAGGCTTAAATTTGATCCCTGGGTTGGAAAGATCCCCCAGAGTGGGAAGTGGCCCCACTTCAGTATTCTTGAGCCTGGAAAATTTCACAGACAGAGAAACCTGGCAGGCTACAGTCCATGGGGCCACAAAGAGT
Organism: Redunca redunca; assembly: GCA_006410935.1. Taxonomy (NCBI): domain Eukaryota; kingdom Metazoa; phylum Chordata; class Mammalia; order Artiodactyla; family Bovidae; genus Redunca; species Redunca redunca. The sequence goes on along the minus strand of SJYQ01000331.1, from coordinate 385,880 downwards.
CGGACATGACTGAGTAACTGAGCGCACCAGGTAATTAATGCACACCAGGTTTTGCAGACTTAGTATGACAGGGAGCACTTTTTCATCGATAATTGTTTATATTGATTGCAGGTTGAATTGATAGTTTGGGGGATCTATTTGGTTCGCTAAAATGTATTATTATCATTATTTTTACTTATCTCTTCAATTTTTTTTAACGTGGGTTCTAGATCATTGTAAATTACATTTGGAGCCTGGTGTGCTATAGTCCTTGGGGTCACAAAGATTTGGACATGACTGAGCGATTAAGTATACCAGGACAGCAAGCATTTGGGGCTTGCATAACATTTCTGTGGCTCTTCCCTGCTGGCTAAGAGGTTAAAGTGTCTGCCTCTAATGCGGGAGACCTGAGTGGGAGACCTGGGTTCGATCCCTGGGTCGGGAAGATCCCCTGGAGAAGGAAATGGCAACCCACTCCAGTATTCTTGCCTGGAGAATCCCATGGACGGAAGAACCTGGTGGGCTACAGTCCACGGGGGTTGTAAAGAGTCGGACACGACTGAGCGACTTAACTAACTTTAACATTTCTGTTGCACAGCATGGATTTAATTCTTCAGCTTCCGCAGCAAAAAAAAAGACTGAAGTTTCCTTGCTTTTCTACTAGTGGTGAAAGGTGACAGCAGGTTCTTACTTTAAAGAAATTCATGGGCTCCACATCTCCGTTAAGATCAGGTTAGAGGCTAAGCAGTGTGTCTTCCACATGGGTTGAGCCAAGAGAGAATCCAAGCTTGTCTCTAGGTTTGACAAAATGGCAAATCTGATATCTACTTGTGTAAGGACTTTGGATTTGGGGCTGGGAGATGGGTCAGTTTCTGGGGAGCAAGACAGGACAGCTGGAGAATGAAAGAGGACTCAGTGTTGTGGAGGCCTCCACAGCACAGGGGAAGGTAGATACATTTCCCATGCGTTGGCCCCTTGAGGGTAACAACGCCATTTGACTTCTTGAGTCCTTCTTGGCACAGGACATGCTTAGCTGTCTCTCATCCTAAGTGGACAGAGAATACACAGATGGAATAAATATTAAGTTGTGTCTCTGTGGCTTATCCACATAAAGGTTAACAGAAAAGGAAAGAAAATGCAGAGCAAGGCATCTTTTCTATACAGTCACCTTTCAAGCACACATGCTGTAATTATATAGCAGGCAAACCGAGAGAGGAGAATGAGCTGGGTGCTTCCTGGAGACTAAGGCTGCAGTCCATATGGAGTTTCCCAGACCTTCCAAGGTTGGCTTCATGGTGAAATAACTTTCAGCTGCTCCTACAAACTGCGGCTTTCAGCAGGGCTCAACAGCTTAGTTCCTTGGTCCAAGAAGCAGAGAGAACCCTGAAGCCTGCATTTTGAAAACCAAAACAAAACCTTGCTAAATGTGTTCCAGCTTTTCCTGTCTCAACCCAGAGAGCTGCTTCGTGGAGCTCATGGATGTCAGTGCTATAGAACACTTCAAACAGGAAGGGAGTTTCCATGATTTCCAAGTGAGTGAGAAGGTGCACTCATCTTTGGAGGAGGGGTTGGTGGAGAACTTCAAAAACATTGACTATATAGAAGAAAATATGTGTTGTTTGTCATTAAGTGATGGTAGATGAGACTAGGACAAAATGTTGGTGTCAGTGGATGAAACCCAGCCATGGTCTTTATTTTATGGGTTGGATATTAATTATACCCAAGCTCTTTGTTAAAATAAATAAGGAGTGAGGGAGATCCCGGGCTTTTGGGAAAGAAACAGAAATAAAGCTGCAACAAGGTCCAGGCCCATTAGATGACATAACTTGGCAATGTAACTTAGTGCTGGAGGGTAGGAAACAAAATCCTTTAAGAGAACTTGGAGGTGGCTTTTAAAAGATCTTGCATTCTTTGTTAGAATGCAGTAATGTCTTATAGGGAGGAGATGGGTAGGGATAATAATAGCCTTCATGGGAACATCATCTATGCCAGACTATGCCCCAGACACTCTCACTCATTCATTCTTGATTTTCATATCAAGTCTGCCAGATAAGTGCAGATGAAAAGTTTGAAGCTAACAGAAATTGGTTCATGAGTTTAAGGAAAAAAGCTGTCTCTGTAACATAAAAGTGCAAGGTGAAGCAGCAAGTGCTGCTGTAGAGAGCTCAGCAAGTTATCTCTTCTAGATACATTTAAGGTTTAGCTTAGATCATTAATGAAGGTGGCTCCACGAAACACCAAATTTTCAATGTAGACAAAACAGCCTCATGCAGGAAGATGTCATTAAGGACTTTCATAGCCGAAGAGAAGTCAATGCCTGGCTTCAAAGTTTCAAAGTCCTAATAACTACAATTAAAAGCCATACTTGTAAAATTTTGAAATAATATTTATAAAATTTTATGCTATGAATCTCTTAGCAAATGTTCCTTGTCTAGACTTAAAGAAACTAGTGTATCATGGTTTTGACACACACTGAAGGCAATATATAAATATATGAATGCATATTTCAGCAAGGGGCTTCCCAAGTAGCACAGTGGTAAAGAATTCTCCTGCCAATGCAGGAGATGCAAGAGGTAAAGATTTGATCCCTGGGTCGAGAAGATCCCCTGGAGAAGGGAATAGCAACCCACTCTAGTATTCTTGCCTGGAAAATTCCATGGACAGAGGAACCTGGTAGGCTTCAGTCTCTGGAGTCACACAGAGTCAGACACAACTGAGCATACACACATATGTTAGCAATGAGAAAACTAAGAAGGAAGTGTGTGTGTGTGTGTGTGTACACATGTCTTTCAGGTAATTTAGAAATGTTAAATCAAAAATGGTAATTTCACAATTTCTGATAGAAAGAAGAGAGAGAGACAGGCTGACTCTTGCAGAAGCTAATGCAGCTGGTGACTTGAAGTTGAAGCCAATGTTCATTTACTGTTTGGAAAATCCTAGAGCCCTTAAGAATTATGCTAAATCTACTCTGTCTGTAATATATAAATGGAACAACAAAGCCTGGATGACAGCACATCTGTTGAGAACTTTTGCTCGGGAAAAAAAAAGATCCTTTCAAAATATTACTGCTTACTGACAATGCACCTGGTCAGCCAAGAGCTCTGATGGAGATGTACAATGAGATTAATGCTGTTTTCATGCCTGCCAACACAGCATCCATTCTGCTGCTCATAGATCAAATAATTTCAACTTTCAAGTCTATTATTTAAGAAATACATTTTATAAGACTACAGCTACCATAGAAAGTGATTCCTCTGGTGGTTTTAGGCAAAGTCAATTAAAAACCCTCTGGAAAGGATTCACTATTCTCAATGCTGTTAAGGACATTTGTGATTTATGTGTGTGTGCATGCTAAGTCGCTTCAGTTGAGTTTGACTCTATGTGACTCCATGGACTGTAGCCGGCCAGACTCTTCTGTTCATGGGATTCTTCAGGCAAGAACACTGGAGTGGGTTGTAATTTCCTTCTCCAGGGCATCTTCCCTGACCCAGGGATCAAACCCACATCTCCTGCATCTCCTGCAGGATGGATTCTTTACCAGAGTGCCACCAAAGGTCTATGGGAAGAGGTAAAAATATTAACACTAATAAGAATTTGAGAAAGTTGATTTCAACCCTCATGACTTTTTAGGGTTCAAGACTTCAGAGGAGGAAGTAACTGCAGATGTAGTAGAAATGGCAAGAGAACTAGACTTTGAAGTGAGGCCTGAAGATGTGACTGAATTGCTGCAAATTTCATGATAAAACCTTAATGGATAAGGAGTTGCTTATTATGAATGAGCATAGAAAGTGGTTTCTTGAGATAGAACCTATTCCTGGTGAAGATGTTTTTGTGAAGACTGTCAAAATTACAAGAGATTTAAGCTATTATTGAAGCTTAGCTGATAAAGCAGTGGCATGGTTTGAGAGGATTGATTATAATTCTGAAAGAAGTCCTACTGTGGGTAAAATGCTTTCAAAGACCATTTCATGCCACAGAGAAATTGTTTGTGCAAGGAAGTGTCGATCAATGTGGCAAACTTCATTTCTGTTTCACTTTAAGAAATTGCCACAGCCACCTCAACCTTTATCAGTCACCACACTGATTAGTCAGCAGCCATCAATGTCAAAGTAAGACCCTCCACTGCAAAAGAATATGACTCACTGAAGGTCCAAATGATGGTCAATATTTTTTAGCAATAAAGTATATTTAGATTAAGGTATGAATGTTGTTTTTTAAGACATAATGCTCTTGTACACTTAGTAGACCACAGTATACTGTAAACACACTGGGACTCAATTTATTCTGATATTCACTTTATTGCAGTGGTCTGGAACTGAATCTATAACATCTTGGAGGTCAGCCTGTACTTGGGGCCAAAGTACAGACTTGCTCAATATGACAGATGTAGGAACAAGTCCCCTTGGCCACAGTGGTAGCCTGTCAATCACCCCGATGAGCACCTTTGGAGTATACTTGTGTTTTGTGGGCAGAAGACACATGGGAACAGAGAGGGTCTCACGGAGTGGCCAAATTAAAACTCTATGAAAACTAAAGGCTTCACATAGCTGTGTCTGTTTAGTGTTTCAGGAATATTTGACACCTCATGAATATTAGGTTTCTCTTGGTCCTTCCATCCTTTCAATATTCAACACTGAAGTGCTTGCTCTACTTATTAACATACTTATTCAATATATCTTATGAATTCTGACTATGTCTTACAAGGTACTTGCTTACTCATTATCTATGTTTAATACATGTCATGAGTTTCACATCTTCTATAGTAGAATAGGATATTTTTGAATGATACTAGGAAGGCTCATCACAACCATTTAATGCAAACTATTTCCACTGGGGTAGAAGCTCCCTCAGGTTAGACTTTGTCTGACTTGTTGATTGCTGTATCTTTACTGTCTAGTGTACTATGAGTAGTCTTTAAATTGTTAAATGAGTGAATGAACATCATAGAAATGGGGAAATACAGAGAGAATAATTAGGCTAAAGAAAGGAACGAAGCATGTGAGTCCAAAGCTTCCTCTGCTAAAAGCCATACATGGGTCCCAAGGTCAAAGACGCCTTCCTGTTCCATGTGTTAACCAGGCCTGTGATTCTGCCAGAGCAGTGACTTCTGAAGCATGACCCCCAGACCAGCAGCAGCACCATCTGGGCAGAAATTCAAACTGCTCCCCAGACCTCTCCCCCATCTACTGAATCAGAAACTCGGTTGGTGGGCCCATCAATCGGTATTTCCACCAGCCTTCCAGTTGATTGTCAAGTGTGCTCAGATTTGAGAACCACTGTGCTGGAAGACTCTTGAGAGTCCCTTGGACTGCAAGGAGATCCAACCAGTCCATTCTGAAGGAGATCAGCCCCGGGATTTCTTTGGAAGGAATGATGCTAAAGCTGAAACTCCAGTCCTTTGGCCACCTCATGCGAAGAGTTGACTCATTGGAAAAGACTCTGATGCTGGGAGGGATTGGGGGCAGGAGGAGAAGGGGACGACAGAGGATGAGATGGCTGGATGGCATCACTGACTCGATGGATGTGAGTCTGAGTGAACTCTGAGATTTGGTGATGGACAGGGAGGCCTGGCATGCTGCGATTCATGGGGTCGCATAAAGTCGGACACGACTGAGCAACTGAACTGAACTGAACTGAATTGTGCTGGAATATTGTGGCGTCATCATGTTTTATTTCAATACAGTTGTCTTGCAGGACATTGTGTTTCTCCTCTCTAGAAACAGAAGTCCAGTTTCATTTGTTTGTATAGGAAACCGTCCCTGGGTTTGCAGCCTGCTGGGTTGATCGTGCTTCCTCACTGACAAATGCTAACGGGCAAGACCTGCCCAGGATGCCGAAAGTGAGGCACGACCTGTATGCCAGCTCTTTCTAGAGTGAAAGTGCAAGCAGGGAGACAGGAAAGAGAGTGGATAAGGAAGAATCAGGCTAAAGCCAGCCACGTAAGGGGTGTTCCTCCAGGTTCATCAGAAGCTGAGGCATGCACTGTTTTTGTGAGCAGCACCCTCTTTCAGCTCCTCAGTCTTTACTGGCAGACTTGGAGCTCCTCGGTGGAGATAGATGCAACTCGGGCCCAATAGGTGGTCAGAGAAAGCAGGACTTAGAAGGGAATTCAGCATCACATGGCTAAAATAGCCAGGTACTATGTTTGTCTTCCCGTGATTTTTTTTTTTTGGAATTATAAATGTATTTTAAAATCTTGCTTTGCTTGTGTGTGCATACTCAGTTGCTCAATCACGTCTCACTGTGATCCCATGGACTGTAGCCCACCAGGTTCCTCTGTCCATGGAAGTTCCCAGGCAAGAATACTAGAGTGGGTTGCCATTTCCTACTCCAGGGGATCTTCCTGACCCAGGGATTGAACCCAGGTCTCTTGCATCTCCTGCACTGGCAGGTATATTCTTTACCGCTGTGCCACCTGGGAAGCTCCATGCTCTGCTTAGTTCTAACTATGTATTTATTGCATAAAATTTGAAAGACATAGAAAAGTATAAATAAAAAATTGAATCATCCATTACCCTACTGCCTAAAGATGACAACTCAGTGTTTTAAAGTATTGCATTTGAGATAAAATAATTAATAATGTTAATAGATGTTGTATATAATAACTTTTACAGAGTAGGAAATCTTGATTTTGCTTCCTTTTTAAATACTATATGCTATACATAGTATACTATATCTTTTAATTCTATAATACTATACATAATTCTTCATAAGCATCACTTTTTAAAGAAAACTTTAAATTTTATATTGGCATATAGCCAATTAACAATGTTGTAATAGTTTCAAGTGGACAGCAAAGGGACTCAGCCATACATATATATGTATTTTTTCTCCCCTAAACTTGCTTCCCATCCAGGCTGCCACATAACACTGAGCAGAGTTCCCTGTAAGCATCACTTTTAATAGCTACACAGTTGGTAAAGAATCCACCTGCTAGTGCAGGAGATGTGAGAGACTCAGTTTCAATCCCTGGGTTGGGAAGCTCCCCTGGAAAAGGAAATGGCAACCCACTTCAGTATTCTTACCTGGGAAATCCCATGGACAGAGGAGCCTGGTGGGCTACAGTCCATGGGGCTGTGAAGAGTCAAACATGACTGAGTGCACATACACACACACAAAGAACAAAATACCCTGTTACACGTATTTTCTTTAGCAATTTCCCCATTATTAAAGGTTTAAGTAGTTTTTAATGCTAATATTAAAAAGCAGAGACATTACTTTGACAACAGAGGTCCATCTAGTCAAAGCTATGGTTTTTCCAGTGGTCATGTATGGATGAGAGTTGGACTAGAAAGAAAGCTGAGCACCGAAGAATTGATACTTTTGAACTGTGGTGTTGGAGAAGACTCTTGAGAGTCCCTTGGACTGCAAGGATATCCAACCAGTCCATCCTAAAGGAAATCAGTCCTGAATGTTCATTGGAAGGACTGATGCTGAAGCTGAAACTCCAATACTTTGGCCACCTGATGCAAAGAACTGACTCATTTGAAAAGACTCTGATGCTGGGAAAGATTGAAGGTGGGAGGAGAAGGAGATGACAGAGGATGAGATGGATGGATGACATCACTAACTCAATGGACATGAGTTTGAGTAAGCTCCAGAAGTTGGTGATGGACAGGGAAGCCTGGCGTGCTGCAGTCCATGGGATTGCAAAGAGTCAGACACTACTGAGTGACTGAACTGAACTGAACATCTTTGGGTCTTTCCTTGCATTTCTATGTCTTTAGGATTGATTCTTAGAAGTGGAATTACTAGATCAAATGATGTTGTGTAGGTATAGTGTGAGATGAAAGGGCTCATCTAGTTGGGCAATAACGTGGAACTGGCATTCAAGAGACCTGGGGTTCAACCCCAGATTGCCAAACATTCTCTGTGTGGTCTTGAACAAGTCACTTTCTCTCTCTGGATGAGAGTTTTCTCTCATGTTAAATAAGAGAATGGGAATAAGTCCTTGCATCTTGAATGGAAGTATTATACCAATCAGCTAAAAATGTAAAGCGTTACTTTTATATTAAAACAAACATCATATATATATGTATATATTATATATATATATATATTCCACATCTTCTTTATTTGTAAAACTGACATTTAAATTTCAAGATAAAATTCAAAATTCCAAAAATTTCTTGCTTTTATATGGCTAGTAATTTAACTCCCTTAGAGCATGTGTCAGGATTCTTGGCCAATAAGAGTATGTCAATGAGAAAATTTAAGAAGAACTGGACTAAGTGATCTCATGTACTAATTGTAGTCTGGATTTCTGTGCATACATAGTTCCTCGTGTCTAAACTACATATCCTTAGCAAATCTTCCAGGTCTGATTTAGTCTTCATACTGGGAATGGGGTATTTTCATACTTTTTCATATTGACCAGCTCCATGTGGACTCAGGTTAAAAAAACTTTTGAAGATTCTTTAAAACCTAATCAGTCTGCCCTTAGCCTACAGCTGCTTAACACATCACACTGGTTTACAGAAGCTCGCCTTCAGGCACTTATTCATTTACACAAAAATGTTTATTTGGGGGCACATAGTCCACACTATGTGTCAGACAACATTATGAAAAGCCAAATACAAAGATGAATAAGATATAATATTTATCCCTGTCTTCTAGGAATTAATAATGTATTTCCCACAAAGTATTCCAGAAAATGTGCAATGTCAATAGGTACTATGTTTTTTTTAAAAGAGTATTCATATCAAATATGTTTGAGAAGTGTTGAATTAAAGTTAAGCAGGTTCACTTGCTGCAGGCCTTTTCAGAGACTTTAATATGCTGATATACAAAGTGTGCAGTGTTCCCAAAGTTATGTGTTTAGGAAACTCTTCATTTGTGGACTACCTCCAAGAACTAGAGACTCACGGCTCACAATTTGAGAAATGCTGACCTAGTAAAATCTAATCAGTACATTTACTCAAAAAATAAATCGTAGTTTTATAGATAGCAAAAGACAGAGGGAATTGAAGACAGATTCTTTCTCTTGAAGAGCTTTCAATCTATTTAAATGGAAGGGTAGTCCTGAAGCACACATAGAAAATATCCACAAACAAACACATGAAATCAATGTGAAAGTGTGGACATGTGGAATCAGCAGAAAAATCTAAAGGGAAAAGGATGAAATTAATCCTTTCAATTAATTAATTAAGGAACATTTCATGGAAGAAGTAGGGTTTGGAGAAAGAATTTCTCCCATGAAATAAAACTCCAAAATTTATTTTCTTAAGAAAACATTACGCTAAGTGAAATGTCAGACATGGAAGGACAAATACTGCGTGAGCCCACATGTATATGTAGATTCTAAAAGAGTCAAAGTCATCAAATCAGATTGTATCAGGGTATGAGGCATGGGAGAAACTGAAAGACATTGGGCAAAGGGTACAAAGTTTCAGTTAGCTGAGATAAACATTTTCTGAAGATTTTATGTACAGCCTGTTCATTGTGATACTGGTGAATAATTGAAATTTTCCAAGAGAATAGATCTCAAATTCAATCTTCCAAGCACACACAAGAGGATAACGATGTAGAGGTGGTGGATGAATTATTCAGGTTGGCTGTGGAGATCCTTTCACAAAGTAAGCGCTTTCTCAGTTGCTAAGTTGTGGCTGACTCTTTGCGACCCCACAGACCAGCTCTCCAGGCTCCTCGGTCCACGTGATTTTCTAGGCAAGAATACTGAAGTGGCTTGTCATTTTCTTCTCCAGGGTATCTTCCCAGCCAAGGGATTGAACCCTCGTCTCCTGCATCTCCTGCATAGGTAGGCTGGTTCTTTACCACTGAGTCATCTGGGAAGCCTTCACATTGTACGTTGTTGATATTTAGTTACTCAGTCATGTCCGACTCTTTGCAATCCCATGGACTGTAGCCTGCCAGGCTCCCCTGTCCATGGGATTCTCCAGGCAAGAATACTGGAGTGGGCTACCATTTCTTTTTCCATCACAATGTATCCATAACCACAAAAACATCAAGTGGTACACCTTAAATATATGCAATTTATTTCTGTATGTCAGATATACTTAAATAAAATGATTTTAAAAAGAAAATGATGCATCTTCATTAAGGAAACAACTTTTTTAATTACAGAAAAGTAAAATAACCCTCAAACCCATACACATACATATGTATGTGTTTATATATGTATATTTTTTTCTCTTTTCATGAGGGACTATTTTCTACTAGAATTTTTTTTCAGTGTCTACAATCAATTTTATTTTAATATAATCTAAACACATACCATTTAGAAAATACCCAGAAAAATTTAGGTACAAAAGTTGATACTATTGCATTTAGATAAAGCTGGCAAGTTCTTGCTACTAGCATAGCCCAGGAAATACCACCAAGAAAACCTAATATATTAGAATAGATACTGGGGCATTTGGCCCACAGTTTGATAGCCCTCAGGGTTAATCTGAAGTTTTCAATGTTTGGTACTAAATATAAAATTTCATTGGATACCTTGCAACCATTAAGACTTATTATACATCTTACATCTAGATTTTTTTTTTAATTTTTATTTTTACTTTATTTTACTTTACAATACTGTATTGGTTTTACCATACATTGACATGAATCTGCCACGAGTGTACATGAATTCCCAATCCTGAAGTCCAAGTCTTCTGGAATAGTCTGCAGTGCTAATCTTGCAAACAAAATATCAATCTCTATCCCATCGAAACACAGTTTGATAACTGGTACAAATGCCTCTTCAACAGCTCTTAAATCTTTTACTTCTTCCTATAATTTCAACTTATCATAGAATGAGGTGAAAAAAATCACTTCAATCAACAAGTCTTGGTGCAACACACAATGCATCAATATCGGCACCCTTTGGATGTACCCCTAATCTATAAGATACATGTAAACTTTTTCCCACCAACATTTTCAATTACAGATCGTGGAAGATTCTTGCTTTCACTGATTTCTCATATCCACTCTTTTACCAGGTTATTTAATTTTCCCCAATTTAAAATCCTGCACTGCAGTTCCTCTTCCTCGTCAAAAACCCCAAAGGGCTTCAGAGTCTCAACTAGCTTCTGTGTAAGTAGGCAGTCAGTCTCCTTGGGGCCTGCTAAGTCAGTCCTGAATATTCATTGGAAGAACTGATGCTGAAGCTGAAACTCCAATACTTTGGCCACCTGATGCAAAGAATTGACTCATTGGAAAAGACCCTGATGTTTGGAAAGATTGAAGGCGGGAGGAGAAGGGGATGACAGAGGATGAGATGGTTGGATGGCATCACTGACACGATGGGCATGAGTCTGAGTAAGCTCCAGGAGTTGGTGATGGACAGGGAAGCCTGGTGTGCTGCAGTCCATGAGGTCGCAAAGAGTTGGACATGACTGAGCGACTGAAATGACTGAAGCTGATGGGAGAAGTAATGCCTTAGTGCTTCTGTGGCGACTGTGCTTGCTGGGATCCCTGTGTTGTAACTTGAAACGGCATCATCTCCTGAGCTGGTACCACTCAGTCTCTTCCTCACCCCCGACCTGCCTCCTGCAACCGCTGCAGCTGCCGCCCTGGCCATGATCTACTAAGGCGAGAGGAAGGGTGGGTGCTGCCTTAGCCCTGGGTCCTACCCCACTCCCACACCCGCTCCTCTCTTTAAGCGCTTCTCCCCCTTCCCCTTCCTCCTCTCTACTAGTATTTTTAATATGCATTGGTTTTGGAGGAATTATTTATAAGTACAAATAAATAGTTTTTGTTTTCTTGCTAAGGTAAGGAAAAATTAGTGCCTCGAAGCTATGCATTGTTTAGAGCACACCCTTCCAAGTTATTCTGCTCTAACCTTCCATTGTCTTTGAGCTGTTCTACAATTCTGAAAATTGCAAATAACCGTATGGCATTATCTTTGGGGGGAGATTCTTCAGAGTAGGAATAATGAGTCAAAAAGTTTGGAAAGATTTCAGGCTCTTGATCCATTGGTCAGGTTGCCTTACAGAAGAGTGAATGAGAATTCTCTTTCCTTGACAAACGGTCGGACAGTTTCAACTGGTGCTTGTGTTCACCCCAGTCAGTTTGTTATGTGCGAAGTCCGAGTCCCCAAAACTGAGAGAATAAGACGTCCACAGCAATGCAAAAACATAAAGGGATTTTATTGCTAGCTTGAGCTAGGGCTCCCGCCTCATCCAGCACAGTGGGGTCTTGACGAGAGCCCTGAGCTCTGAATCACAGCTGCTTTTATACAGGCAGTTCTTAGTACAGCTGGTGGGTAATGACTGGCTGAGCCGGACATGCGAACGCAATTTTCAAATCCCACATCCCTATCTGGATTGGCTCAGGTTGGGCACCATCGGGGACTTTCCCAGGGTGTGGTTCCCCGGAATCATGACTCAGGTTTTACAAGAATCTGAATCTTAGGCCTAGTATAGCTTGTTGAGCCTGTCATGGCTCAGGTCTGGTCCCTTAACAAGTTCTGGAGTCAAAGCCAGCTTATATTGCTTTTAAAAATACCTTTTATCATGTTAGATAGGAAACTGATTGTCTCAGTTGGGGGCTGGCTTTTAATTAAAAACATATTAACAATGTAAAAGAATGTATGTAACTTTAATAAATATAGTAAGGTGTGGACAACTTCATCCAGCAGAATTCTCTCTCAGAGAATACCATGTGTGTCAGGAAGAAATGTCTTGGGAACTTTCTTGGTGGTCCAGTGGCTAAGACTTCATGCTCCCAATGCAGGCAGCCCAGGTTCAATCCCTGGTCAGGGAACCAGATCCCACAGGCCGAAACTAAGAGTCCACATGCCACAGCTAAAAATCCTGCATGCTACAATGAAAATGGAAGATATTGGCTGCAGCTAAGATCTGGCGCAGCCAAATAAATAATTTTTTTAAAGGAAGAAATGTCATGATGAGATGGATGGAGTAGGGATGAGACACCTCTGTTTCTATGCTAATAGAAAATGATGGTCACTGATTGCTCCAACCTCACCTCCTAAAACAATCCTTGGCAAATGGCAGGTGCTCAGCAAATACTTGTTGAATGTATGAATTATGGAGTCTGCTTTTTAAGGCATATAGGTTCTGTTAACTGGAGAATTCTTTCTTGTGCTAGATCCTAGCAATGAGTTTCCCAGGTTAGAAACAGGAACAGAGGCAGGTAAGTTGATCTGCCCACAGACAGTGGAAGAGTTTGAATTTCCTGGGGTCATCTTAGAGTGAGAATCAACAGAAAGGACAGGCATACACTTCTCAGAAGGGGAGAAAAACTCTTCAGTGTGGAGGGCGAGGTTGACATAGGACTTCAGAGAACATACACTGTAAGACACAGTTTGGGCCGAGGCAGAAAGAGGAAAGATGACCTCAACAGAAGTAGGTTACCTTTATTCAGGCAAGGAGGGGCGACAGTCGGCCTAAGGACCAGGCTGAGCACGAAGAGGGATCAGGGAGGCTCCATATTTATAGAGAGGTTTGTGTAAGCGATAAGGGAATCAGGTGGGATGTTTTGGGTATACTTTAGTTGAGATGGCCTTTGTAGTTGGGCAGGGAGTGATAAATCTTTGGGGCAGGTGTAGGGGTGGAAGGTTTCCGGACAGGGGGTGATAAGTCCCAGATAGATGCAACCGGCCTGGAGCATCGGGGTGGTTCCTAAAGTTCTGTTTTGTTTTCTCCGAAGTTAGATGATTCAGCAAGGGCCTTTGAGACTGTTGTTTTCTTTTCTAGGCCCCAAAGACTCCTTCATAAACCTCCTTTTTAAAATTTATTTTATTAAAGTATAGTGGATTTATGTCGTGTTAATTTCTGCTATACAGTAAAGTGATTCTGTTTTATATATATATGTATATATATACACATACATTCTTTATCGTATTCGTTTCTATTATGGTTTATCACGAGACATTAACAATAGCTCCCTGTGCTATACAGGAGGACCTTGTTGTCTATTTGTTTATCCATCCTATGTATGATAGCTTGCCCCTGCTAATTCCAAATTCCCAATCCCATTCCTCCCCTCCGGCAACTGCGAGTCTGTTCTTTATGTCTGTGGACATCTTAAAGGAATTTAAGTGGCTTGCTGTGGGGTGGCTAATGCAGAGCCTCTTCTCTGTCTCTCTTTCAGGGTGTAGCAACAGCTGCCTTACTTACTAATGCTTTTGTGTGAATGGATTCAGAGAGGTACTGAGCTCCCCACGTCTACACAGCAGTTACAGAGGGACAATGAGTGAGCACATGGGTGTGGAAGAGTGAAGTGACATATATAGATGAAAGAAAGAACGAGTGATACCCCTCCTGAAACACGCCCCGCTCTGTCTGGCCAGCCATGTCCCCAGGGCTGTTTTAAAGTGCAGGTGGCTTGAAGTCATGGTTTAAAGTGAGTGGCCAGGGTGTCGGGGGCTTTGGGGCAGGCATTTGTGCAGTTTTGAGTTTTATTGCACATTTCCTGGTGCACCTTATTGAAGGAAAATGTCTGCAACTTTTCACACACTGCTTCTAAAAGTGTATAAAAATGGCAGGGCTCGCAAATTTTGAGTTTCAAGAACCCATTTCTTTTCAACTTCATATCTAAAAATGAATCTCATCAATTTTATAGCTCTTCTGTCCCTTATTCCACTTTTGAATTCTCTCATGCAGCCAATCCTGTGTGGCCTTAGACTCTCCTGGGGCTTTTAGAGTTTCATTATCTTTTGATATGTACACCTGCAATCTACATTAGAACTAAGGGGAAACAGCCCCATTTCCACTGCTTGATGTCCACGTTTATGGCACAGGAACCCTAAGCCTGATTGAATTCCCTTCATATTCAAAGCTGACCCCCTACTCCTATCTTCTATCTCTTGGGTAGTAGCCAAAGGCATTATACTTTTCTAAGGACTTTGTATAATTCCCTTTTAAAAAATTCAATGGGCTAAAAGTGGTTAAGGGCAAGCTCTTTTTCAAATGTAGAAGCCAGAGTGTGTGTGCTGTTAAGTTGCTTCAGCCATGTCTGACTCTTTGTAACCTTATGGACTGTAGCCCGCCAGGCTCCTCTGTTCATGGGGATTCTCCAGACAAGTATACTGGAGTGGATTGCCAAGCCCTTCTCTAGGGGATCTTCCCGACCCAGAGAGTGAACCTGCGTCTCTTACATCTCCTGTACTGGGAAGCCGGTTCTTTACCACTAGAGCCACCTGGGAATCCTCATAGTAAAGTCTCCAAGATAGCAAAGTCGCTGGTTGTCAATCTGGTTCCCTCCTGGCTGCTGCTGCTGCTGCTGCTAAGTTGCTTCAGTCGTGTCCGACCCTGTGTGACTGGACCATTATTACTTAGATTTTAAAACATCTTAAAATGTTGGTTCTTAAAGTCCCAAGAAAGAACTAGAACAAATTAGCTTTATGACCACATTAAAAGTCTAGAAAAAACATCCTGAGGGCAGCCCTGTGGCACGAGGCTCATTCTTTTGTTCCTGAGTTTTCCTCTTATTGTTTGTTTGATTTTCTCATTACAAATATGATTCATGGTAATTAAAAACACACACACACACACAATGTAGACAAGGGATCCTTGATTTTCAAGCCTCATGACCTGACTGACCTTTTGGTTGAAGGTGATGAGCAATCTTCCAGTGTATGGCACTGTTCTTTGTTACAGCTTAAATAGCTGACTTATTCCAGCACTTTCAAATATTTTCTTGGAGTATGACTCATGATTTAAATTATGTATTTTTTAGATACTGAATAAATTTTCTCTTTATCTCACTTTCCCTCTTTCTCTGTCTTTTTTTATACATGGAAATAAAACAGAATTTTCATAAAACAATACTTACCCTTCCTACACTGATACTTTCCATTTCATTCTTTTACTTAAAAAAATAAAAACAAAACTGTTCTGTTTCCCTTCCCATCTTAAGTAAATATTTTCTTAAATACAGACTCCTGGCCTTGACCAATGAAATGGTATAGAAATAATGACCAACCCCGTAGCAATAAATATCCACAGTGCTCAGATGTGTCTCTCTAAATATTATTTCCCACTGGAAAGAACCAGAGCTCTTTGAAAAAGTAGTTTGGGTCTGGGAGAGGAAATATTTGAAATGGGCCAGAATCAATTGTTCTACTAGAAAGCAAAGAAGGTATTAAGGAATATTAGGGTCATGTCACAATGACCCAAGAGTTAACCTGAAGAGGTTCCTACAGACCAAAAATGGGATAATTTGGCTAGATAATCCCATATTGTAAAAAAAAACAAAAAACAATAACCTCAGTGATTGAGATACAACAAATACTGGATTGGCCAAAAAGGTCATTTGAGTTTTCCCATAACATCTTATGAAAAACCCAAATGAACTTCTTGGCCAACCCACTATATTAGAATCTATGAGTTTATAATGAAGCAAAAAACAAAAACAAAAAAACCCTCTAAATGGTAATCCCTGGAGGATGTGAGGGAACCAACTTGTTATTCTAGAAATGGGTAAATAAAGGGAAACAATTAAGCCTTTATCCTGCCTTTCCTGTATGGATTGTATCCCAGGAAAACCAAGTAATTGCTGAGTAAAGTTTTCTTTAGTGGAGAAATTAGGCCAATGAATGCATAAGAATGTTAGAATGGACTCTTTTTTTCATGAGTGGATATAAAAGGGTGATATT
The DNA here is from genome assembly GCA_006410935.1 of Redunca redunca. Taxonomy (NCBI): domain Eukaryota; kingdom Metazoa; phylum Chordata; class Mammalia; order Artiodactyla; family Bovidae; genus Redunca; species Redunca redunca. Next base: position 369,337 of record SJYQ01000331.1, on the reverse strand, counting down.
CTAATGAAATAATGGATATAGGTAATAATCGCCAATACCTGCTAAAGTCATTAGGGCAAAGTCCATGTCCAGATTAGGCTGATAGCATCTGAGCCCACGGACCAATCTTAACCTCACCAAAAGAAAGACTGCCAATGTTATGCAATGCCACAGAAATTTTTCAACATCTCCAAGAAAAATCTTCCAGAAAATGGAAACTGGTTCTGGTCACATCTTTATGCACTATTTTATAGGAAATGAAACACAGTAAATGTAGGTAAACACCACAACAAATAGGAGGCTGAAGAAGTACTATCCCACACCAAGTTGAGGGGGACTGTCTGCTTAACTTACAGTTGGTGGGGTCCAGCAAGGAAAACCCAAAGAGCTACAGATGTACTTTAAAACAAAAGGAAATACCTGAAAATTCATCAGGCTCTGCCAGGGCCAGAGAGAACCAACACCAAACTACTCGGGTGTCAGACAAACACACCTCCCCTGTCCTTGACTCTCTCGCCTCCTCCTCTTCAGTCCTGGAGGACCCAGGGCCACCTGGTGGGGGTGGAGGTGGGTGGAGGTGGCCATCCTGCCTCTAGACAGGGCACCCGTGTGCAGAGTCCATGCTGATTCTGGGTGCACATCAACAGTGGCTCTGGTTCTCAGCCCAGGTTGATGGAAGAAGAAACAGAGCAAATGGGCAAGGAGCCAAAAGGCAATAAACAGTATCAGATTTGCAGAATACAGGAGAAAGTGCGGTGGAATTGGGATTTCAGGCAATCTTCTCTAATTTGACAAGCCACCCTCTATATAGTGGTCAATGTCTGTGTCTTTCCTCTGTGGTTTATCTCATCTTGCCAAATTGTATATAATTCAAGGGATTAAAAAACCTCAGGACAGCCTCATCTATCACAGTTCACCATTCCTAACAACTGGATAAAAGAAACTAATCAAAATGAACTAATGAGGTGTATGACCCGCCTTGGACTTTTTCTGGAACCCTCTCTCCTCTCCACAGTGGCGGCTCAGGCTCTCCCTGCCAGGCAGCCGCTTGAGCTCCAAGAGATTCCCCACCCCCCACAGTTGCCTCTGCACACTCCACATTTTGTGTCAAGGGGGACCAGATGGCAGGTCTGGGTAGGGGTCCCCTAAAAGAAAAACAAGGTGTGCAGGCAAAGAAAATAAACAGGGAGAAAAACGAGACCAAAGCAGCTGCTGGTGGGAAGAGGTGGGGAGCTGGCTGAAGAGCTGCCTGAGATGGAAATAGAAAAGCCCCCTCCTGACCAGATCTGTATCTGCATCTGAGGTCAAGTCAGGGTAGGACTGGGGTGAGGGGGGTGTGGACCAGGGGCCTATGCCATCTCTGTGGTCAGACGCTGGGCAACAATAGCTCCCTTGTACTTACACTCAAGCAGCAAAGCACAGCGGGAGGAGCTGGGAGAGTGGCCCTGAATGGAATGTGGTAGAGGGTGGCTGGAACCCTGGGAAGAGGACTGTAACTCAGAAGTGAATGCATCATGCCTGTGAGGCTGGAATCAGGAAGGGCAGAAGACAAGATGATTGAAGTCACAGGTCACAAGAGGGAGTGTCATGGCCTGTGCTCCGGTGAGTGAGCTGGGAGAACGGAGGTCACGCTGAGCTACTCTCTGAAGGGCTTCAAATGTACGTTTCGAGTGTGTCGCGGAATATTTCAGTCACTGGCAGAAACTAAAAGCAAAAACGTAGCAGTGGAGGGACACTGAGAATGTTGAAGACATGGGATTTAAGGGAGAAAATTGAGTAGTCCAACAGAGATATGGCCTGTAAAGCCTAAAATATTTACTATGAGTTTTTGCAGAAAAAGTTTGCTCTCTCCTTGCTGCAACCATTCAGGACCCACTCTCAAGGCTGGAACTGGGGCTGGTTCCCTTTGAAGCACTTAGCCATCTGGAAAAGGGGGATGATACAACCAAGTTAGGCTTCCTTGGAAAGGAAAAAGCAAGCATGAAATAGACTTTCCCCTCCCAGCCTTTGACTGTGTGGATCACAGCAAACTGGAAAGTTCTTCAGGAAATGAGAATACCAGATCACCTTACCTGCCTCCTGAGAAATCTGTATGCAGGTCAAGAAGCAACAGTTAGAACTGGACATGGAACAACAGACTGGTTCCAAATTGGGAAAGGAGTATGTCAAGGCTGTATATCGTCACCTTGCTTATTTAACTTCTATGCAGAGTACATCATACGAAATGCCAGACTGGATGAAGCACAAGCTAAATCAAGATTGCAGGCAGAAATATCAATAACCTCAGATAAGCAGATGACACCCCTCTTATGGCAGAAAGTGACGGGGAACTAAAGAGCCTCTTGATGAAAGTAAAAGAGGAGAGTGAAAAAGCTGGCTTAAAATTCAACATTCAAAAAACTGGAAAAAACTAAGATATGACATCTGGTCCCATCACTTCATGGCAAATAGATGGGGAAACAATGGAAACAGTGACAGATTTTATTTTCTTGGGCTCTCTCCAAATTCACTGCAGATGGTGAAATTCACTGCAACCATGAAACTAAAAGACCCTTGCTCCTTGAAAGAATAGCTATGACCAACCTAGACAGCATATGAAAAAGCAGAGACAATACTTTGCCAACAAAGGTCTGTCTACTCAAAGCTATGGTTTTTCCAGTAGTCATGTATGGATGTGAGAGTTGGACCATAAAGAAATCTGAGTGCTGAAGAAGTGATGCTTTTGAACTATGGTGTTGGAAAAGACTCTTGAGAGTCCCTTGGCCTGCAAGGAGATCAAACCAGTCCTTCCTAAAGGAAATCAGTCTTGAATACTCATTAGAAGGACTGATGCTGAAGCTGAAGCTCCAATACTTTGGCCACATGATGTGAAGAAATGACTCACTGGAAAAGACCCTGATGCTGGGAAAGATTGAAGGCTGGAGAAGGGGATGACAGAGGATGAGATGGTTGGATGGCATCACCGACTCAATAGACATGAGTTTGAGCAAGCTCTGGATGTTGGTGAGGGACAGGGAAGCCTGGCATGCTACAGTCTATGAGGTCGCAAAGAGAAGAGTTGGACACAGCTGAGCTACTGAACTTACTGACAGCCACAATTTATTAATCTGTCCAAGGATAGGAATGTCCTAAACCAGAAGAGTCTAATTTTTTTGAACTTGAAAAGGAGGAAGGGGGCCAGTCCCTCTTTGGTGTCTTGATTGCCAAAATGAGCCTGAGAGTTGCAAGTGGCAAAGTTCCCAGTGCTATTGAGGATGCCAGTTTGACAGAATGGAGCAAGTTTCAGAAACAAAAGATGAAGAAGCAGAGAGAATGTGCGGGCAATATTCATGTTCCTGGTTCCAGGTGGGACCCAGCTGCAGACTTCATCTTGCAGAGATTAGGAATGGAACCATCGCATTCTCCATGTTACCCATGCAAGTTTCATCTGACTGTGATGCTTCACTTTCAGACACATGCGACCCAGCAGCTCCAGCCTTCAAAGAATCTTCTACCCACCTGGGGAGCTAGAACTTTCTTTCTAAAATGAGAACTAACACCAGAAGCTCAAAACTAAGGACCAAAGGATACACTCAGCCAGAAGTGCCATAGGATTTCAGAAGGGAGAGGGATGGCCATGAGTTGCTATGGTCAAAGAAAAGTTAGGAATGCAGGTAAACTTGAGAGAGACCTTAATGCAAGGAGGGAAGGCTGGGGGATCTCACAGCTGGAGCACTGTCTGGGCAGAGTCAGAGGTGAAAATGCACAAAGCAGATTCAGAGTAGTGTGGTAGGCCAGTCTTACCAAGCTTGTGCCTTCTTTGCTGAGTCAAGGGCCGTCAAAAGCCACGTGAATCCACTGACAATTGATGAGCAGGGGCCTGATATGATGCCTTTTGCAGCTATTATTGTTACTGTTTGTTCAGATTCTGATGTGGTTTCACTTACATATCTGGAGTGCATTGTAAAATTCTCTTTTGCTATGTGTGTGCTAGTAAGTTTAGGCCTATCCTCCTTAGGAAAGCACTCTTAGTAGAGTTCAGCTATTGTTCAGTGTCCCTCCAAAATTATACATCAGCCACTAAGCCAGAATGTCGAGGCTCCACCAAAGAGTACTGAACTGAACAAATCAGGAAAGCTTCCTGCACTCTGTAATTTCCTAAGTCAGCCTTTTGACACTTTGAAGGATGAGGTAGGAAAACTGCTGGTCTCCTGGTAATTATCACCACCTGTTCTCTAAGCAGCCCTTCCCCAGTTACATCTCCCCACGGGAAAGCGAGGGAGGTTGGAGGGAGAGAGCCAGCTATACACACTTGGCAGGTCTGCCTGGCAAGTGTCACTTCTGCAGACCCTGTCTGCAGGGTCGCATTCTCCCGTTCTGGGAACCCGCCAGCCCTTGGCAAAATTGGGAAATGGCCAACACGTATTCAAGGCTCCCTGTCTCCTTTTAGTGCTTTCTTCTAAACCAGCTTTCTCAACTTTCTGTTGATATCTTTCTCAGGCTCCTGGAGGCTGCCCAGCCCAATTCTCCTGCCAGGATCTCATTCTGTAAGATTATGTGAAACACCTCATTGTGAAGGTTATCTGGATCATGCCAACAGCCTCTGTTTAGCTTTCCTGCTCCCAGCTGTACTCCCTTCAAGGCAGCCCTCCACACTAACACAATCTGAGTTTTGGAAAGCGTGAACTTGCTCCATAACCCCCTCCTACCTAGATTAAAGTCCTTCAAGGATCCCACACTGCCTGATGAATAGAGTTCCTATTCCTCGATATGATGCAGACCAGTGACTCTCAAAGTGTGGTCCCCAGACCAGTAGCAGCATCCCCTGGACCTCTATCCAGACCTACTGAACCAGAAACCCTGGGGTGGGGTCCAACCATTTGTGTTTAACGGGCTCTCCTGGTGGTTCTGATGTAAGGTCAATTTTGAGAAGCATAGATGTAGGCAATCCCTGCCCACTGACCCAATATACAGCCCATGGTTTTAGCTCAAATAGGCAAAGAGACTTCACCCAATCTATCAGTCTCACCAGGTTGGTGTCTATCTGGGTATGCTGTGTTGAAGATGCTGAAGCCTTAGCCTGAGTGTTTCAGGCAAGAAAATGGCTCTGCAACTGATCAGTGAAGTCTACGTGTGTAAGGAATAGGGTAATCGTGGTACAATGCAAGGCACTGTCCAGTCTCATTCTAGCCACAGATTACCAATCCCCCCAATTCACCAAGGCTTGTGTTTAATTGACTTGACGGAGATAACCAGCTACCCTGGTGGAAAAACGTGTATTTCAAAAGATGACAGGCTGGAGAGGGTTTAGTGTTAGCTGTTCAGTCATGTCTGACTCTTTCCGACCCCATGGACTGTAGCCTGCCAGGCTCCTCTGTCCATAGGATTCTCCAGGCAAGAATCCTGGAGTGGGTTGCCATTCCTTTTATCCAGGAGATCTTCCCGACCCAGGGATCAAATCCAGATTTCCTACATTGCAGGCAGATTCTTTACTGTTTGAGCCACCGGGGAGAGGGTTAAATTTAGCCCTGAAGAACCAATCTCTAAGAAGGAAGTGACAGGGTTCAGGTACCTGGGTAGAGTCTGAAGCCAGGGGTGTTCTGCTGTGGAGCCACACTGTACCTTTCTTTCTGGGCTTGGCTGTAACTAATTAGGGGAAGGGCTCAGCCCCAGGGCAGCAAGGAGACCCCATGGGAGGCAAGCCAGCCCCCATCGTCTGCTGCTGGAGATGGATGCTGTGGCGAGGCTCTGCTCAGGATCCCTAAGTCCTAAGGGGGAATTTAAGTGCGATATTTAATTTTTCCTCCACAAGAGGCAGAGGGCAGCGAGGCCAGACGGGGAGGGGCCCGAGGGGCTGCAGGAGCCAACACAGCTGGAAGTGATTAAGACTCAGCCTAGAAGGCAGCAGACAGGTAATAGTCCGGGGCCTGGCAGAGCTACAGCAAGAAACCTTTGCCCCAGAAGTGTTTGGCAGCCCCCTCTGCTACACTTTGACTCGGTGTCTGACACGGCTGTGGAGGCATCACAGTGAAAAATGAAAAGTGTTTAGCAAGTTCCTCTGCACTCTGGAGATGGGGGACTATTTTTCATTGCTTCACATACGCAAGGGGCCAGATGCTCCCTCCAGACCTACCTGGAGAGAAATATAGCTTAGAATTTCCTGTGAACCTTTTTCCTTTCCTGAAGGCTGAGGCTTGCATTTCCTGCTTGGGCCATTCCGCTGCACTTCCTTTCAGATGACTCTACAAGGTACAAGTGGCGCCTCTCCTTTTTCCCCTCACTTCCTCCCTCACCCAGATTTGTCCCTGACCTGGCCCAGCTGGGTGACCGTGATGGCAGCCAATTCCTTATCTTCCCTCTACTTTTGAAATTTCACACCTTCCTGGAAATTCTCAAGCTTTGCATTCCTCTTGGACATTGTAAATGTAACTCTTACATTGGAGGTTTTCAAGAAAATCTATTTAATAAAAGAGAGCTCCACATCCCTCTTTATTGTGGGAAAAAAGTGCCCCAGGATTTATTTACAATGATCCACACATGAAATATTCCAGTACAGCCTGCAGTAATTCCCTTGTCATAATTCACGAAGGAGGAATGCCAACAAAAACGGGCTTGTGTTTTATCTTAGAAATTTCACCTATGCACCTTCTAAGAACAAACTTAAATGCAGAGGCAGTTGAGGAACCCTGCTTGACACACTGTTTCCCCTGAATTGAGCCTGCTTTGCAGGAGTACAATCTGTACTCCATTATGCCTCATTTTCTAAGTCCTTGCTAAGTAGTATCAGGCCTGCCACCCTGGCTGTTAAATGTCAGTTAAGACCTAATTAATCTAACTGCTCTGACAAGTTTAAATTAGTTCCCACAGAGACCATAATTTGCCTTTTCCCAACTGATAGTGCTACAGGCATAGTTTTAAAAGACTTTAAAAATGTTAACCAAGTTGTACATGTTCATCATAGAAAAATTTTTAAAAATTGACATCAAAATAAGATTTTTAAAAATCACACAGTTTTGTCACACAATTATAAACACTATAAATAAACTCATGTAAATCCTTTCCCTTTTTTGGTATGTGTCAGGAGGTAATATTTCAAAAAGTATTAATGAGCATTTTTCTTTTGCATTTTCATGTCCATGACTCAAAATACGATTTTATAGGCAGTGACTCTTAAAGCCAAAGTGAAAGTGAAGTTGCTCAGTCATGTCCGACTCTTTGCAACCCCATGGACTATAGCCTACCAGGCTCCTCCATCCATGGAATTTTCCAGGCGAGAATACCAGAGTGGGTTGCATTTCCTTCCCCAGGGGATCTTCCTGACCCAGGGATCGAACCCAGGTCTCCCACACTGTAGGCAGACGCTTTGCCTTCTGAGCCACCAGAGAAGCCCCTCTTAAAGCCAAGTTTTATTCAAAGAGAGAGGAATTCTTTATTGAGATACAAATGACATACAACTTTATACCAGGCTTCCCAGGTGGCACTAGTGGTAAAGAACGCGCTTCCCACTACAGAAGATATAAGAGACACAGTTTCGATCCCTGGGTCGGGAAGATCCCCTGGAGGAGGGCATGGCAATGCACTCCTGTATTCTTGCCTGGAGAATCCCCATGGACAGAGGAGCCTGGCGGGCTACAGTCCATAGGGTCACAAAGAGTCAGAATGACTGAAGCAACTTAGCAAGCAACTTTATATTAGTGTCAGGTGTATAACATAATGATTCATTATTTGTATATATTTTGAAATGATCACAATAAGCCTAGTTACCATCTATCACTATACATAGTTATAAATTATTTTTCTTGTTACTTTTAAGATCTATCCTCTTAGCAACTTTAAAAATGTGTGTTTATTTATTTTATTTGGCTGCACCGGGTCTTAGTTGCCGCACTCAGGATGTTTCACTGTGGCATGCGGGCTTCTCTGGTTGCAGCCTGCAGGCTTCTCTCTCGTTGCGGTTCTTGGGTTCCAGAACTTTCGGTCTCGGTAGATGGTGCACGGACTTAGTTGCCTTGAGGCATGTGGAATCTTAGATCCCTCACCAGGAATCAAACCCATGTTCCCTGCATTAGAAGGCAGATTCTTAACTACTGCACCACCAGGGAAATCTCCTCTCTCAGCAACTTTTATATATGCAACACAGTATTATTAACTATAGTTACCATGCTCAACGTTACAACCCCCCCGTGACTTATTTATTTTATAACTGAAAGTGGCAGGGGGAGTTGAAAGCCCACATTCACGTGCAGATAAACTGCAGAGAAAGACAGGGAGAAAGAGGCCAGATATGGACACATAGAGCTCAGTCTCTCTGATTCAAGACATAGGACTATGTCAGGTAGGATGAGAAAAACCCCACGGATACAGGACTTCTGCCCACAGGATACATCTTAGTTACTCATTGTAAGGCCAGGTGTGGTTCCTCAAACAGTACTCAGTTCCTTGTCTCTGATGTTGAAAACTTGCTGCTGAAACCAAGGACCGACCGTCCATCATACTGTGATGGCTGTCTCAGTGATGAGAAGTAGATGAGGAAAAAGCCTGAAAAACTGGGTACATAGACCCACAAGGGACATGGTTACCTAAACAGACTGTTCCTATAATGGAAGAGTTGATCAAATTGGACTAAATGTATCCAACCCAACTGTTACCCAGCAGGGTAGGGAGCTTGTGAGCAAACTCAGATGAATCATCAGTTAGTGAAGAAGCTACTGTTTTCTCCCTGCACATCTGAATATAGTCTGAATGAATTTTACCAACCCAAAGCTGACATATAAAAATGTCTGGGGGGACTTCCCTGGTGGTCCAGTGGCTAAGACTCCATGCTCCCAATGCTGTGGGCACGGGTTCCATCCCTGGTCTGGGAACTAGATCCCACATGCCACAACCAATGATCACGTGTGCTGCAACTAAGACCCAGTGCGGCCAAATAAACAGATAGGTATTTTTTTAAAATGTCTGGACATGCTGCAGCTGGATTAGAAAGATCAGGCTGATGATATAAGCTACTTCTCACCCTGTCCCAGAAATTTGTCTCATAGACCCCAAATCCCTTAGCTGCCTCAGAATACCTACTGGACATCAGGGGTCCCATAGGAGGACACTCGAGCCTTGTAGAACTGAAATTCAGACATGAGTGGTAGATGGGGTAGGGACAGGGTCAGAGGTTTGATTTCAGGGAGCAACTCCAGGGACCCATAAATGAGGAAGGCTCCAACGCAGGGGCCAAGTTCAGAAGCAAGACCTGGAGATCCAAAAAGAGAAGATGTCTGGGTAAAGAGGAAGCTGGGTGTGAATCTTTATAACCCAGACCGCCTGCAGCTACTGTGAGCCCTATGAAGGAAGGGGGGAGGTTAAGGGGTAGACAAAATCCAGGGAAAGGCATTCAAACTCCAGTCTCTTAAAAACAATTCTAAAGTCCCCAAAGTCTGAGCAAGAGAAGTTATTTCCAACTTGGACACAAATTCGCTAGTAGGAAACTCTCATCTACACTAAGCTGAAGCTCTTTATGGGTTTCTATGTATCCCACTAAGTATGGTTATTTCACTGCAGAAATAGTCATAACCACACACTAGGGGTAGTAAGTAACACACAGCATATGTACCACATTACCTTTCTCAAATCTGGACTTTTCTGAATTTGAAACACCTCTAGCTGTGTGTTTCAGATAAGGGATGCATAACATGCATTTTGACCCCTGGGTCGGGAAGATCCCCTGGAGAAGGAAATGGCAGCCCACTCCAGTATCCTTGCCTGGAGAATTCCATGGACAGAGGAGCCTGGTGGACTACAGTCCATGGGATTGCAAAAGAGTCAGACATGACTGAAGTGACTTAGCACAGCACAACATGTATTTCAGAATTCCCCTTGCCACCCATGCGAGGCTCAGTCTTAACTGAATAAACTTCTCTTTGCTGTCCAGGCATTAGATTTTCTCTAATACTTTCAAAGAGGTTATAGAGTTTTATCTAACAGAGATACAACTGAGACTTATTTTCTTTATCTGATTCTTAATGCTGATTTGATGGATGAAGAAAAATTTAGCCAGCTTTTTAAAATTTCCAGTTTATGAGAAATTGGGAAATGCCATTTCCCCCTCCCCTCACCCCAATTTGATTTATTTTCCTTTTTATGGTTTTTTCAGATTGTATGGAGGAGCAATGTCATCAGACAATAGATGGGTGGATAATTACTTTTGCAACGCTTAGTATTTGGGGATCCACTTTGGAAACATCTACTTAGGCTAGAGATTGTAAAGGAGAAGAGACTAAGACTATCTGCTACAAGCCCCACTTTCTCCTGTACCATTTAATGTAATCCTCATTACATTTACCATTTAATTTATTTACTATAATCCTTACGAAATGATAAAATGGTAATTTTATCACTGCTGCTACTGCTAAGTCACTTCAGTCGTGTCTGACTCTGTGCAACCCCATAGACGGCAGCCCACCAGGCTCCCCCGTCCCTGAGATTCTCCAGGCAAGAACACTGGAGTGGGTTGCCAGTTCCTTCTCCAATGCAGGAAAGTGAAAAGTGAAAGTGAAGTCGCTCAGTCATGTCTGACTCTTCTCGACCCCATGGGCTGTAGCCTACCAGGCTCCTCCGTCCATGGGATTTTCCAGGCAAGAGTACTGGAGTGGGGTGCCATTGCCTTCTCTGAATTTTTTTTTTATCACTACTATTAATGAAACCCTTATGAAAAGTTTATCAAGTAATAGTCCCATTTGTGTAGTTGAGTAAACCAAAGCTCAGACAGGTTAAGTAAACTGCCCAAGGTCACACAGCCAGTAAGTAGCAGAGCCAGGATTCCTTGTCTCCTTCCTTCTTTTTTTAAAAATAAATGTATTCATCTTTTAATATTTATTTCCTTATTTGTGGTTGTGTTGGCTCTCTGTTGCTGAGGGCTTTTTCTAGTTGTAACAATCAGGCTTCTCATTGCAGTGGCTTCTCCTACTGGAGCATGGGCCCGAGAGTGTGAGGGCAGCTCACGGGCCCTAGCACTCAGGCTCAGTAGTTGGGGCTCATGGGCTTAGTTGGATCCTCCCAGACTAGGGATCGAACCCATGTCTCCTGCACTGGTGGGCAGATTCTTAACCACTGAACCACCAGGGAAGCCCCTCATTCCTTCTTAAGAGCTATGGCCTCCTAGCTGGTCTCAACACCACTGGTCTTGCTTACCTTCAGTGCCCCCTCTACGTGCCTTGAATCCACCCTCCCACACATCTTTCCAATGTTCGTTTCTGTTCATGGAACTTCCCTGCTGAAAATTCTCCGATGGTTTCCCTCTGCCCTCAGACTAATACCTATTCTCCTTATTCTGGTATAGAATACCACGTGTCATGTGATGCTTTCCTACAGTTCTAACTTCATCTCCAAGCTACAAAGAACTGCTTGACATTTCCTAGAATGTCGGTTCACTCTTCTTTGCACAAATTATTTCCTCCACTCAGAGGACTTCCCCACGGCTGTTCCTCAGTCCTCCTCACTAATTCAGTCTGGTGACTCCTGCAGAAGCCACCTCACCGATCTCTCTGCTTCTACCCTCACCCCCCTCACCCCTCTCCCCCTCCAATCCAACATACGAGTGGTTTAAAGCATAAACCAAGTCTGCCATTCTTCTGCCCCTGGTGGCCAACGCTCATCACGACTCACAAGGCCCAGCACGGCCTGGTCCGGCTCACCCGTCCACCATCCCCTTGAGTACCAATGCTCCACCCACACTGGCCAGCTTCCTGCCTCTTGGCACCACCTCCGGGCCTTTGCACTTGCTGTTCTCTTGGTCAAGAACGCTTTTTCCCTCGTTCTTCTCATGGTGGATGTGCTTCTTCATCTTTGGGTCTTCGCTTAAATAAAGCCTCCTCAGAGAGCCCTTTGCTGACCATTCTCCCACTCATTCCAAATTCCAGAGTGCTGTGCCCCCTGGCTGCCACTGCTACCGCTCTCCATCACAGCACCCTGCTTGTATTCCTCCCCTCCTGCTTGTATCCTTCCCCATGTCTTTTACAGCCATAACCATCTGATGTACTTGTTCATGTATTATTTTATGCATTATTTTCCTTCCCACTAGACTACCATTCTGTTCTTAGCACCTGGGCCTAGTGCTCAGCCCAAGTTTTATTTGTTGATTAGAAGAGTGAGTGACTAAATGAATGAATGACTCCTCCATAGCCCAGCACAACCTCCCAGCTGAACCGGGCTTCCTATTACAGATACTGATTTCCTCATGTTTCTCCCCATCCCCCAGGCTGATTGATCATTAACAGAAAGGACTATGTGATTATCCTTTGTGCCGACCACAGTGCCTAGTGCAAATGGTGAGGGGTTCATAAATGTCTCTTTAGTTAATGAAGATTGAATACATTAAGGAAAAAAAAAAAAGCCCTGCAGCTTCTGTGACAGCTCAGAGCTCCAACCACAATCACCTCTGCTTCATTCTTGCTGGTAATCCTACTTCATCTCAGTGCTTGACATAGGGAAGGTGTTCAGGAACATTTGTTAATTGGAGGAATAAATACATTTTTAAAGGAACAATAGACCTACAGAGCTTATCTGTTTATTAGCAACTACCCTGTCACAAACCTTTGCTTAAGCTTTAGCTTCATGTCATTTTTGTCCATTACCAAGGAGAAGATGACTGTTCTGAATCTAAAAATATCCTAAGTGTTTTTTTTTTTTTCTTTTAGCAGTGACTACACTTGACATTCTTTGGATAACTCCATATTAATTAACCCACTCATTCTTTCACTCACTCATTTATCCACATATCTGTTCCCAGAGTTCCCAAAGGCCCAAGCTCAATTGTCACTGTAGTGCTCTTTACTGAAAGATCCTTAAACACAGAGCAACTCTTCAGCTTACTGGGTGAAAGGGACTATTAGCGATTTTTACCTTAAGGAACTGAGCCCAAGAAATGGGAAAGGACATGAGCTACAGACCTGGAGCGAGAGATGTTCTTCAGTTCAGTTCAGGCGCTCAGTCGTGTCTGACTCTCTGCGACCCCATGAATCGCAGCACGCCAGGCCTCCCTGTCCATCACCAACTCCCAGAGTTCACTCAGACTCACGTTCATCGAGTCCGTGATGCCATCCAGCCATCTCATCCTCTGTCGTCCCCTTCTCCTCCTGCCCCCAATCCCTCCCAGCATCAGAGTCTTTTCCAACGAGTCAACCCTTCGCATGAGGTGGCCAAAGTACTGGAGTTTCAGCTTTAGCATCATTCCTTCCAAAGAAATCCCAGGGCTGATCTCCTTCAGAATGGACTGGTTGGATCTCCTTGCAGTCCAAGGGACTCTCCAACACCACAATTCAAAAGCATCAATTCTTCAGCGCTCAGCTTTCTTCACAGTCCAACTCTCACATCCACACATGACCACAGGGAAAACCATAGCCTTGCCTAGACGGACCTTAGTTGGCAAAGTAATGTCTCTGCTTTTGAATATACTATCTAGGTTGGTCATAACTTTTCTTCCAAGGAGTAAGCGTCTTTTAATTTCACGGCTGCAGTCACCATCTGCAGTGATTTTGGAGCCCCCAAAAATAAAGTCTGACACTGTTTCCACTGTTTCCCCATTTATTTCCCATGAAGTGATGGGACCAGATGCCATGATCTTCATTTTCTGAATGGTGAGCTTTAAGCCAACTTGTGCACTCTCCTCTTTCACTTTCATCAAGAGGCTTTTTATTCCTCTTCACTTTCTGCCATAAGGGTGGTGTCATCTTCATATCTGAGGTTATTGATATTTCTCCCGGCAATCTTGATTCCCACTTGTGTTTCTTCCAGTCCAGCATTTCTCATTGTACAGGAGACATTGTACAGGAGACAGGGAGAGATGTTCTTAGGATTTCATCTTCTAACCTAGGTGTGATGGACTCCATCCACCCTGGCCTGTTACTTCCTCGGAAGCCATCTGGAGTCCCTACACGTGGTCATTTTCTTCAGCTTCTCTCCTCGCTCTGCCCCTCTCCCGCCCCTCCCCTTGTCAATGTGCTACTGACCCTGTCGGCTTCACCAGTAAAGGAAAGAATATCTGGAAATGCTGATCACCCTGAACTAGTGCGTTCTCATGTATTGAACTCTTAAAAGTTCAGTGGAAAACCATATATAATTTGTTTTTCCAGTTTTCTGGTTTTAAAATAATACACGTGCATTTGTGGAAATTTTTAGGAAATACATAAAGGACAATGAAGTAAATTAAGGCCATCAACATTATGATGCCACAGAAGTAACCACTATTAATATTTTTTAACATTCCCTTCTGCTTGATATAAGCATGATCAACTTCCTGTGCCTATCATGTTTAAGTCTTCCTCGTTCCTTGTTTAGGTGCTCAATAAATGAATGAACATGTAGTTCTGCTTTTTTCCCAAAAATGGGTCATACTATGTATATACTGTTTTGTTATTTACCTTTTAAAAACTAAAATCATATCAAGAACATTATTTCATTGAACTTTTTCTACAAAAATATTTTAATCATCTAAAACAAACTTTATTGGATTTCTTTAAAATATAGCTGCCTCATATTCTAAAGTATAGGTACAGGGTTTTAAGCAATCCCTCATTGTTGAAAGATTTAGATATTTTTGCCTTCTTTTCTCACTAGAAATAACTCTACAAGGCCTTTCACTTAAAAATTTCTCACTTAACAATAACACTACAAGACCTTAGTGGGTATATATGATTGTTTCTATAGTATCCATTCCTAGGGGTAGAATAACCAGAATTACACACGTTTAACACTTGTGACATGCATTGACAGCTTGTCGTCCAGAAGGCTGGTCTAGTCTATCCTCCCCAGTATCGAGGCACGTGGGTGCCTTAGTGTTGCCTGGAGTTTAGTGCTTTTGAAGTATCATTTAAATCATTCCAGGGTAAAGTGCTGTCAAAGCAAGATGCATTTACCACTTTACTCCATCTACTTCAGTTGAACATCAATTGCTCTGAGTAGCTGCGTTTTTCTTGTAAAAGGTATGCTTGTTGCTAGCACATCTTCCTGTCAACCAGAGGACTGAGGGACTTCACTGGTGATCCACTGGTTAAGAATCCACCTTCCAGTGAAGGGGATGTGGGTGTGATCCCTGGTCTCAGAACTAAGATCCCACATTCTGCGGGGCAACTAAGCCCTTGAGCCACAACTACTGAGCCCACACCTAAACCAGAGAACCCGGGTGCCAAAACTAAGACCCGAGAAAGAGAAAAGAAAGCAAGGAAGAGAGAGAAAGAAAGAAAACCAACTAAAGGACCAACCCTCCACTCCCAGTCTTAGATGGTGTGCATCTTTGTAGGTTCGTGGCCTCCTCAGCCTACCCGTGGTCATGATGTTGATGATTCCTGGTTTTAGTTCAGATGAAAACACATCATGGCATCTGCTGCCAATTCCCCTTACAGGAGGCTGAGCTCCTGCAAGACTCCAGGTCCCTTCGGGATAATAAGGTGGGATGTGGGATACATCTTAAGACGTGGTCACCTTTGAGGTAGCCAGCTAGGCTCAGCTAGCCTCTGAGGCCTGTGCCAGAGACCTCCTCAACAAACAGTCCCACCAGGGCCTGAGGGTCCCCAACCAAACCTCCTGCCTACCGGCCAGCTATGAGCTTTCTGCTTTACAATAAGTCCATTTAGCCTATCCTTGTCTGTGCTGTTCCTAAATGAAAAAAAGTACTCCCAAATGCATACCTCTTTGTGTGTTCTCAGTTACTTGAGTCGTGTCTGACTGCTTTCAACACCATGGACAGTGGCCCGCTAAGCTCTGTCCATGAGATTTTCCCAGTGGATTGCCATGCCTTCCTCCAGGGGAGCTTCCTGATCCAGGGATCAAACCTGCGCCTCTTGTATTATAGGCAGATTCTTTACCTGCTGAGCCATCAGGGAAGCCCCACACCTCTATACCCTACTAATTATTTAGAGGATGAAGTGGAATGATCATAGAAGCTCTCATATAATTCTCAGCTGGTTCCTTCTTCCATTGTCTCTGCATCCAGACTTAAGTGGGAGGTAGCAGGGAGCCAGCTTACCTTCCAGTTCATTGCATTGCTCAGAATATCCCAAATCAGTGAACGCTGGGCTCCCTGCTCTCTGATCTCTTCTTCCCTCTCACTTCTTCCTAGGAAGGTTGTCGCTGAAAGAGATTTTCCCCAGACAAGTAAACCCTGGATAACTGGGAGGGAGGAAGCCCACTGACTTACGAAAAAACATGTAAGAATCCCTTTAGATATATAATCCTTTTAATATACAGGGCAATAGAAAAGGTATCTAAGTAGCCATTTTTGAAATAAATATTCTGTTACTATATCCTAAAATTCCATTTCTGTGTTTTAATTTAATTTTAATTTTATTATTATGGTATAATCAACTAAATATTAGTAGCTATATACTTACCCATGCTCAGTAGCTTCAGTTGTGTCTGACTGTGCAACCCTATGGACTGTAGCCAGGCTCCTCTGTTCATAGGATTCTCCAAGGCAAGAATACTGGACTGGGTTGCCATGCCCTTCAGGGGATCTTCCCAACCCAGGGATCGAACCTATATGTTATACCTCCACATGAATAGATGCCTGATACTGAGGCTGCCTGAGGAAATAGCTCTCCATCAAACATTTTACAATACTATGTTTTTTAATTTTTTTGGCTGCACCACGAGATATGTGGGATCTTAGTTCCCCAACGATGGATTGAACGCGCACCCCCTGAATTGCAAGGCAGATTCTTTACCCCAGTACCACCAGGCAAGTGCATATTTTGTGTTGCAATATGAAAATGACCTTTGTCATTCTCCTCCTTTATCCTCACCCTCCCTTGCTACTGTCATCCTGTTCTTTTGCTAAATGAATTCTTTCCCCTATTCTTTTGCTAAAAGGAATGAATTTCCCCCTATTTTGTTTAGTGCTTTAAAGAAAGTGACTGATTTCAAAGACAGAGGAAAATAGACTTCTTCACTGTCTTCCAGCAGAGGACAGGGAATGGACCAGGAGAAACCAAAAGTTCTAAAACGATGTGAACACGCATCTGAATATTCTATCCATTGGGAACCTGGCCCCACAAGGCTCCAATTATTATCAGAGGAAATAACAAGCACAGATGCAAAAATCTCTGACCCAGCCTCTGTGGTCATGCAGGGTCAGGCCTCCCAGAAGGCTCTGGGGTGGCATGGCCTTCCGCACTGGCCTAGAGGCCTGGAGACTGACTTTAAGAGAGATGCGGGCCCCCTCAGAAGAGGGCTGTCCCTGGCACCACTAGAGCTGAGTAGTGTGGCTCGAAGCTCTGCAGGCACATTTTCTTGCCCCGGTAAGAGTCTCAGGGGCCGTCGTGCAGCTGTGAGAGCTCGTAAAGCCAATGTGGAGACTTCGTCTCTGGCCAGCAAGCAGACCATTAACAGAGCAGGAGCCACTAGCCGGAGCTAAACCGGGGCGAGCAGGAAAGCCTGGAAAAGAAGGAGGAGTCACCTGTGGGTGTTAAAAACCACACCCTACCAAGAATAGAATCATTCTACTATAAATTAACAGTATCCCACATAAGCATTGCGGGGACTGATGAGAATTCGGGCCCATGACTCAGGTTTCATTTGACAGATGCCCAGTGCTCTTCATCTGGCTCTTCAGTGGCTGACTGGGCCCTCATAGGACAGGGAGTTCATTTGCTTTAAGCTGGTTTCACTCATTTCCTAATGCTGGGGATATGTGTGTTTAGTAATATCCATTTATGTAGGGAGCTTGAGAGATCTTCCCCTTTATGTTTTTTAAAAAACTTTGATTGGAATATAGTTGATTTACAACATTATGTTAGTATCTGCTGTACAGCAAAGTGATTCAGTTATGTATATACATATATTCATTCTTTCCCAGATTCTTTTCTCATGGAGGTTATCACAGAATGTTGAGTTGAGTTCCCTGTACTATACAGTTGGTCCTTGTTGGTTATCTCTCTCATATATAGAAGTTGTTGTTATTGTTGCTGTTGTTGATCAGTTGCTAAGCAATGTCCGACTCTTTGTGACCTCATGGACTGTAGCCTGCCAGGCTTCTCTGTCCGTGGGATTTTCCAGGCAAGAATACTGGAGTGGCTTGCCATTTCCTCCTCCCGCATATATAGTATTGTGAGTATGTTAATCCCAAACACCTGATTTATCCCTTCCCCCAGCATTTCCCCTTTGGTAATCATAAATTTGTTTCCAATGCCTGTAAGTCTGTTTCTGTTTTGTAAGTAAGTTAATCTGTATCTTTTAAAAAAATTAGATTCCACACATGAGTGATATCATATAATATTAGATCTTCCCCTTTAGAGCATCTTCAGAACCCCAAAATTCTCTTGCTTTGGAAAGAGAAATTTGGGACTTATATAGAGCATGTAGTAATCTGTGGTGAGCACTGGTTCTGCAAATGCTATTGGTGGTGGTGTTTTTGACACTGAATAGCAAGGCAGCTAAGGTCAAGTTCTCTCATTTGGTCGTGTGCCTTTTCCATGTTATTTAGGTCAACACATTGAAACAACCCTTCATTTTGGGACATTGTGATAGATGCATATGTATTTAAATTCCAATTTCTGAATATTGAATCATATTTTATAAACAATAGGGCATTATGTTATTTAAAGGATACTTTGTGAATCCTTTTGTTTGGTTGGGCTTGGGAGAATAAACATGTCTTCTCTTCAGACAAAAGAAATATCCTAGTAGTGGATAATCTTATTAATAAAAATCAGAATGTATCAATGTTATTTACAAAGACCTTCAGAGTTTTTTCAAAATAACAATATATTTTATCACTTTTTAATGGTACACTCAGTCTTGTAATATTTATCAAAGGATATTTTTTAAAAAGCATACATCAAAGGACAGTTTTCAAAGTATCAGTGTATTACATAATGGCAATTTTTTTCACTTGCTCAGTGAAGCTGTGAAGTCCCTGGTATGTTCTGGGCACTACAAATTGACCCTAATTGCTTTTTTCCTAGGTATTTCCAGATAGAAAGTCATTCAAAGCAAGGCTGGCCAGCTGAGATTGCCTATCCCAAGCTAGCTCTTAGTTGCGCATCCATGGTTAATTTGCTGTACCATGGCTGACCTTCAGGACTGGTGGGATGTCACCAGGGCCATCTCCTTCTCAACTCTGGGATTAAATAAGGCCCCATTAGAGTACAAGTCAGAATTCTCTATGAGCCAGACTGCAGAATCCCTAGAGAGCAGCTGAGAGAATAGGAGTCTCCAGCTAAGAAACAGCCATAAGAACGGAAGGAAGGTGGGGTGGTAACTATCGACCTTTGCTGCATGCAGTTTACTTTCAAAGATGAGCAAACTGAGGCTGAGAGAAGTTATCTGCTTGATTTCAATAGCTGTAACTATTTAAACATCCGTTTGGAGCCAGAAGTCATGTTTTGCTACTATTCAACATGTATTTGTTCCCCGAGCAGTGAGCATCTTCCATGAACCTAGCACATTTCAGTGGCATTGGAGAAGTGAACAGAGGCCAAGCTCTGCAGAGGCTTTGCATCCAGTGGGGAGACAACCAGGAGCCAGGTGACAAACACTGCTGTGTTCAGTTACTTCTTATACTATGGCTTTCCTTCCTCTCTGGTCTAAATTGAGATTGCTACCCACACTTGGAACAGCTCCATTTTTCCATCCCCTTCTTGTTATCAAGAGACTATATATTATCTTCAAGTGTTCCTCCCTTTATTTTCACAGGAGGCAGTAGTGACATGTCCTAAGGGTACATGCGTGCTAAGTCGCTTCAGTCCTGTCCAACTCTTTGAGACCCTATGGATTGTAGCCCTCCAGGCTCCTCTGTCCCTGTCCATGGGATTCTCCAGGCAAGAATACTGGAGTGGGTTGTCATGCCCTCCTCCAGGGGATCTTCCTGACCCAGGAACTGAACCCGCTTCTTCTGTGTCTTTTGCATTGCAGGTGAATTCTTTGCCCATTGAGCCACCTGAGAAGCCCCTGTCTGAAGGGTATAAGCTTTGCCTTATGGTGGTGGTGATGAGTTTCCACGAAGACATTTAGAATGAGAAGACTCATTCTGTCCATCTTTTAATTAAGGATACCTTTCAAATAGCAAAAACTCTATAAATTTTGACAGATTGACCCAGATTGGAACACAATCTGGACTTTGAAATGGAAAAGACCCAAGTTAACAATAGCATAAGGAGAAGAGCTACATACAGGGACTGGATCATCATTTGCAGCTGTCTAGTTCATACTGTTTGATCGAATTCCCTCCCTTGAGTGCAGCCAAAGCCACATATTTAGCCACATTCCTGGCTTCGTTTTAGAACACCGCCCTTGTTTTCCTTTCTTTCATTCCTCTCTCAATTTACGTTTCCCTGCAGTATATGTACATCCTTTTAAACTTTCCTAAATTTTTCCTGGAACCAAGGCACACATAAATTAATCAATAAAGATTAATCAATAACGCTGGTCATATTTCTTTGTCTTCTCCTCTCTCTTGGCTCACTGCTCTGAGTTCTGCCTGCTCTGGCTTCTGCCTGCTCTGTCTCCTGTCGTGGACCTGTCTTCTGCCATCAGATTCTTCCTAGTGGCTTTTCTTACTCCTTACCTCTGTGCCAGTTTGGCCCTCAGTCGTGGTAATCATCATCCCTTCCTCTTTCTCAGTGTCCATTGTGATGCCTGGTTCTCCTCTTATCTCTTCAACAGCTTATTTGAGAATCCTTTTCTAGTTCCTCTTTCCAACCCAATTCATTAATTATGAGTCTGAGACTCAGTTCCTGGCACTCATATTCTTCTATCTCAAAGAGAGCTCACTTTCTGCCACGGACCACAAACCCCTTAGGAACAGGGACCATATATTTTTCAGTATCACAGAAGGCCTGGCATATACTTGGAGCTCAACACTCATCGCTGCTTTAAACTTGTTAATTCCAGGAGTGGTGGTCTATAGTGTCCCTCTAGAAAGTTTAGAGAAGAATTTTAAGAAAACAAACTACCTAGTCATGGAATACATATAATTTATGTTGTCCACTGAAGTCTCTAGTCTCATAAACCTATGAAATGAAAATAGACAAGGATTAGATTAAAATATTTTATTATGACCAGCATTAGTTTTAGTACCTCTTACAGAGTGACAGAGATGCAATTTTGGTTGTTGTCATTGTGTGTTTTTATGTATATATTTCTAAAACATATCTTGAATCCCTCATCTCTGCCCATTCTCACTTCCACGATGCTGCAGGCTGTTTGCAGCCCTATTGTCTGTTACTTTGATGACCCAATGGCCTCCAACTGGTTACCCTGATGTCTTTACCTCTCATGTATTCTCCACACAGCAGCCAGAGAGGTCTTTAAGCAACCTGCATGTGTTGTTCCCCTGACCCATTACCTTTCCTGGTTCCCTATTGCTCTGTGGATAAATATCCAGTTGTGTGACCTGCAAGGCATTCCATGACCTCAACAGCTTTTCTCAGTTCCTAGGATGCTCCACACTCCTGACCCTATGCCGTTACATGTCCTCTTTGTTGGGGAGACTCTGAACTTACCCTTAAGGGCTTGGCTTCTGCAGAGAAGCTGCCCTGACTCCTCAGATTGGTTCAGAAATGCTGATTATTCACCGCCATTCTTCACTATGCTTTTCTTCCATAGGACTTACGACAACCAGAAGGAAGCAACTATTTGGCTGTTTATTTGTAGCATAGTGTCTGCATTCCCTTGCTGGACCAGAAGCTCTCCAAAGCCAGGCTTGCTGCCTCTCTTGCTCACCGCTTTATTCAGAGGAACTAGCCTGGCACATATTTGTTTGTTGAAGGTATAGATAAATAAAAGTTGTTAAAGAATCAGACCTTGCTGTCTGGTATCCCAATAAAACCCTCTAGTTTGGAAAGATGTTTAAGGCATGGCTGAAGCTGGAAATTAAAGAGGCGGGCTGCATCGGGAGTGAGGTGGTGAAGGTATTCTTGAAACAGGTTCTGCAGGCCCCTAGGTGCTGATTGGAATGTGAGTTGAATGAGGGTCCATGTGAATGTTGAGCAGAGAGGCCCAACTCTGAGAGCCAAGGGTCTTTTCCTCAGTCGTGGAACACAAAGGCTTATCTGATCTTCCCCACTTGCCAAGCCTACACATAAATGCTTTGATTTATTTCTGCATCCTATTTTTCACATAGTAGATAAATCTGTGATTATCTATTAGGAATTCTGCTAGATGGAAGCCAACACACTAAATAAGTCACAAGTCATGATTCTTTTTAGAAAGAATCACAAGTTGAGTTTCACCTCACCTTTCCCTGGCTAGTCATTGGAATTTTGACATATTAGCATCAGGATAAATTAAGAGCTTTGGAAAATTAAAAGAGCATCTATGGTTTGAGAAAAGTAGGCATTAACTGTAAGAAACCGAACACCCCTTTAGTTCTCAATGTGACTGCTTTTTGGAGTCCCAGAGCTAACTTCACTGCATCTTCTATTTGGTGACATTGATTTTGTTATTTTTGAATATGTAGCCATGGCAAAATACCTATGTGAAGCTTTTTAGTTACTCATTTCATTAAAAAGACAGATTTTTTTTTTAACCGAAGAATAATTGGTTTTACAATGTTGTGTTAGTGTCAGGTATACAGCAAAATGGTTCAGTAATATATTATTCTTTTTCAGATTCTTTTCCGTTATAGGTTATTACAAGACATTGCATATAGTTCCCTGTGCTATATATTAGGTCCTTGTTTTCTAAATCTATTTTATACATAGTAGTGTGTATTTGTCAATCCTAAACTTCTAATTTATCCATCCCATGCCTTCCCCTTTAGTAACCAAAAATTTGTTTTCTTTGTCTGAGTCTGTTTCTGTTTTGTAAATAAGTTCATTTGTATCATTTTTAAGATTCCACATGTAAGTACAGTGTTTGTCTTTTTCTGTCTTACTTCACTTACTATAATAATCTTTAGGTCCATCCATGTTGGTTCAAATGGCATTATTCTGTTCATTTTATGACTGAGTGGTATTCTGTTGTGTATACACACACATCTATACATCTGTCATCTGTCAAAGGACATTTAGATTGCTTCCATGTCTTGTCTACTATAAATAGCGATGGGATGAACACTGGAGTGTGTAGCTTTTAGAATTATAATTTTTGAAAAAAAACACAGGATTTTTTTTTTTTTTTGGCTCTGCCAGGTCTTATTTGCAGCTTGCAGGATCTAGTTCCCTGATTGAGGTGGAACCCAGGGTCCCTGCACTGGGGGGTCAGAGTCTTAACCACTGGACCATCAAGGAAATCCCAAAACAGGATTTTTAATTTTGAAAGAGAAAATTTTGGTTGGACCTTTCAGAAAACACAGAATGTGCCCAAGGATGCACATAATTATTCTCTCAAAAGCAATACCCTGGCTGTCTGCACCTGACAGTTTCTGGGAAGTGAACACTGGTGCTGCAGGAGACAGAACAAGACTCAAACCCAGTCTTTGCTCTCAAAGTGCTTAAGCCTACTGTGGGAGATGAGATAAGACAACACTTCACAAATCTATAGTTCAAGGAGGAAAGTTGTAAGTATTACAAAGGCACACGTGCAATTCTGCATATTCTACATAAGTTTTATGTATCTTCTACATACGCTTAGGTACGGGAAAGATTGCTTCCAGATAGCACTATCGTGAAAGATTCTAAAAGGAAGTAAGATTTTAAACTGGTCATAAAAGATGGTAGGTTTTCTTTTCTTTTGCTTATTATTTTATTTACTATAGAGAAATAAATATATGTGGACAGTATGGGCTTCCCAGGTGGCTCAGTGGTAAAGAATCCAGCTGTCAATGCAGCAGACACAGGAGATGCAGGTTCGATACCTGGGTCAGAAGGATCCCCGGGAGAAGGAAATGGCAACCCACTCCAATATTCTTGCCTGGAAAAATGCCATGGACAGAGAAGCCTGGTGGGCTTACAGTCCATGGGGTTGCAAAGAGTCAGACACTACTGAGCAGACATGCAGACAGTATAAATGAGTGAAAAGGATCAAATAAAACTTAATAATATCACTAATCACTGTCAACAGTTATTTTTCCTCTGTATATATTTATGTTATTGTTTTTACAAACTTGGGATCATACATTGTGTAACACTGATAATTTTCTCATTTAACATAAACATCTCTCTGTGTCTGCTTGTCAGTCAATACACGGGTATATTTTTGACTGGGTAGCAGCTAGGTCGGAGAAGGCAATGGCACTCCACTCCAATACTCTTGCCTGGGAAATCCCATGGACAGAGGAGCCTCATAAGCTACAGTCCATGGGGTCGCTAAAAGTCGGACACGACTGAGCGACTTCACTTTCACTTTTCACTTTCATGCATTGGAGAAGGAAATGACAGTCCACTCCAGTGTTCTTGCCTGGAGAATCCCAGGGACGGGGGAGCCTGGTGGGCTTCCGTCTATGGGGTTGCGAAGAGTTGGACACGACTGACGTGACTTAGCAGCAGCAGCAGCTAGGTGGGAAATGCCTAAATCTGGGCTGCAGGATCTTCGAGAACCAAGTTTAGGAGCAAAGTATGGATCATCGAAAAAGCAAGAGAGTTCCAGAGAAACATCTATTTCTGCTTTATTGACTATGCCAAAGCCTTTGACTGTGTAGATCACAATAAACTGTGGAAAATTTGGAAAGAGATGGGAATACCAGACCACCTGACCTGCCTCTTGAGAAATCTGCATGCAGGTCAGGAAGCAACAGTTAGAACTGGACATGGAACAACAGACTGGTTCCAAGTAGAAAAAGGAGTACGTCAAGGCTGTATATTGTCATCCTGATTATTTAACTTATACGCAGAGTATATTATGAGAAACACTGGGCTGGAAGAAGCACAAGCTGGAATCAAGATTGCTGGGAGAAATATCAATAACTTCAGATATGCAGATGACATCACCCTTATGGCAGAAAATGAAGAACTAAAGAGCCTCTTGATGAAAGTGAAAGAGGAGAGTGAAAAAGTTGGCTTAAAGCTCAACATTCAGAAAACAAAGATCATGGCATCCAGTCCCATCACTTCATGGCAAATAGATGGGGAAACAGTGTCAGACTTTTTGGGGGTGACTGCAGATGGTGATTGCAGCCATGAAATTAAAAGACACTTCCTCCTTGGAAGTAAAGTTATGACCAATCTAGATAGCAGATGGTGATTGCAGCCATGAAATTAAAAGACACTTCCTCCTTGGAAGTAAAGTTATGACCAATCTAGATAGCATATTCAAAAGCAGAGACATTACTTTGCTAACAAAGGTCCGTCTAGTCAAAGCTATGGTTTTTCCAGTGGTCATGTATGGATGTGAGAGTTGGACTGTGAAGAAAGCTGAGCACTGAAGAATTGATGCTTTTGAACTGTGGTGTTGGAGAAGACTCTTGAGAGTCCCTTGGACTGCAAGGAGATCCAACCAGTCCATTCTAAAGGAGATCAGTCCTGGGTGTTCTTTGGAAGGACTGATGCTAAAGCTGAAACTCCAATACTTTGGCCACCTCATGGGAAGAGTTGACTCATTAGAAAAGACTCTGAAGCTGGGAAGGGTTGGGGGCAGGAGGAGAAGAGGACAACAGAGGATAAGATGGCTGGATGGCATCACCAACTCAATGGACATGGGTTTGGGTGGACTCCGGAAGTTGGTGATGGACAGGGAGGCCTGGCGTGCTGAGATTCATGGGGTCGCAAAGAGTCGGACACGGCTGAGCAACTGAACTGAACTGAACTGAAATGATAGTCTTTGCGGGGAGAGACATGCTCAGCCAGGGCCAGGGAACCCCTGCTGAGTGCACAGTTCCAATTTGGCAGTTTCTCTTGGCATCAGACAATGCTGGCTGTACTTAGAAAACACAGTAAAGCGCGCCTTGCCATTCTGGTTAATAATCTGGTCTATAAAATCAGCCCAAGTGCTCCTGAGATGCTTGGGGAGACTAAAGCATCATTAGAAAAATTCTCTACCTGATGGAGCAGACCTGTGGTCACTGCTGAGAGTGTGCCTGACTTTTGATTCATGCCAACTGGAGCAAACGTGGCCTGTGGGTGGCTGTATTTTTATTCAGAAAAGCACTGCCAATTATCTGGCAAAAGCCTGCAATTTTCTGAATGTTTATAATCTTAGTGGGTGTGTGCTCAGGGTGGGGCTTGGTGAAAAACTGAACACTTGAAAACAGGCTGACCAAGGCCAGTGGTACACGAGCTGGTTGTTTTTCTCCAAAACAGAATAAATGTTAAAGTGCCCAATGTGAATGGAGGGTGATTCAGAACGTCTGACCTTCAATGCAGGAAGTTAGTGCTTGCCTCTTTGGCAGGATTCTGGGGAGGAAATGCTGTTCATGGTGATATGACCAAGAGGTTTTGGAGTTGCTCATGCCCTACAAGTGAAGACTATTCCCATCTTGTCCTGTGCCCAGATTGGAGGTATGCAAAGAACCTCCAATGTTTCTATTATTGATGTGCTCACACACACACACAGACACACACACACACACACACGGAGTGATTGATTCAATGTCTATTACCATGTGCCATCAACAAAGTAAAATTCCACTGAGGACAAATCTTTCTAATCTTCCTTGTTTGTGGAGGCAGGTAGGGAGACCAATGACACCAGACCACACTTTGATCAGCTGCAGGAAAAATGGACATCAAGTATCAGGAGAGCAGAACTGAACCAGCAGAGCAGGCTGTGTGCCCCGAGAAGGCTGGAGAGGCTGTCCAGGGAGTTCACAACAGCAGGACTGGACACTGCTACAGTGAAGAGCCCTTGGTGAGATCCCTTTGATTTATTAAGTACAGACTTCACAGGCAAAGGCAACTGAAGCAACAGTCTCATGCTAGGCAGACCAGGGCTTAGCTAAGTGCCCCCATAAGAAGCCCACCTGTGCTCTCAGTCCCATGCTCCCAGAATGGGCCCATTCAGCCTCACTGGCAGTGGAATCAGATTGCCCATCATTTCTTCAGAGAACTGCTGGTTCCTTCTCGTTGTGCCTCCCATGCTGCCTCCAACCTAACTTCCTTCCAGCTGTGCTCCCAGGCCCGCTGCGTCCATCAGTCCTGAGGAACCGTCCCTGCCCTCCTCTCCGGCCTTTGTGAGCAGACAGTCACCCCTTGGTAAGTGAATGCTCCTGGTGGTCAAGAGAGCAGTCTCTGAGTGTGAGTTGTGTGAATCCATACAGATACAAATTGTGGATTAAAAATAATCAACTATGTGAACTTGGACAAATTATTTAACCTCTCAGGGCCTTGGGTTCTGCATCTAAAATGGAGGGAAAATAATGTTATCTACCTCCTAGATAGATAATACCTAGGATTATCTATGTTGTGAGGATTAAAAGACATAATACTCTTGAAATGCTCAGAGGTGTTTCTGGCACTTTGCTCATATTCAATATTAACCTTTATCATCATTTTTAAGTTATTACAGAATTGGAAAGCCTCTTGAACATTTATTATAATTTAAAAACTATTATTACTATTTTAGAGCAACATGAATGGACCTAAGGATTATCATAGTAAGTGAAGTAAGTCAGACAGAGAAAGACAAATATCACATGAGATCACTTGTATATGGAATCTAAAAAAATACCCAATACAGATGAACTTATTTACAAAACAGAAATAGACTCACAGACAGAAAATAAACTTATGGTTATCAAAGAGGAAAGCAGAGGGAGGGGTAAATTAGAAGTTTGGAATTAAAATATACACACAGTTCAGTTCAGTTCAGTCATTCAGTCATGCCCGACTCTTTGTGATCCCATGAATCGCAGCACACCAGGCCTCCCTGTCCATCACCAACTCCCAGAGTTCACCCAAACTCATTCAATATCACAGTAATCCAAGTCTATGCCCCAACCAGTAACACTGAAGAAGCTGAAGTTGAACGGTTCTATGAAGACCTACAAGACCTTTTAGAACTAACACCCAAAAAAAGATGTCCTTTTCATTATAGGGAACTGGAATGCAAAAGTAGGAAGTCAAGAAACACCTGGGGTAACAGGCAAATTTGGCCTTGGAGTACAGAATGAAACAGGGCAAAGACTAATAGAGTTTTGCCAAGAGAATGCACTGGTCATAGCAAACACCCTCTTCCAACAACACAAGAGAAGACTCTACACATGGACATCACCAGATGGTCAACACTGAAATCAGGTTGATTATATTCTTTGCAGTCAAAGATGGAGAAGCTCTATACAGTCAGCAAAAACAAGACTGGGAGCTAACTGTGGCTCAGATCATGAACTCCTTATTGCCAAATTCAGACTTAAATTGAAGAAAGTAGGGAAAACCACTAGACCATT
>SJYQ01000331.1:260389-340713 GCA_006410935.1 Redunca redunca | reverse complement strand
TGACCAGTGGGAAAAAATTACAATAGTAGTTTTATGTTTTGAATATATACAGACATACCATAAAGAAAGAATGTTTCAAAGTATCAGTTCAAGTCTTTTGGACTCTGTGGGAGAGGGAGAGGGTGGGATGATTTGGGAGAATGGCATTGAAACATGTATATTATCATATATGAAATGAATCGCCAGTCCAGGTTCGATGCATGATACAGGATGCTTGGGGCTGGTGCACTGAGACGACCCTGAGGGGTGGTACGGGGAGGGAGGTGGGAGGGGGGTTCAGGATGGGGAACACGTGTATACCCGTGGTGGATTCATGTCGATGTATTGCAAAACCAATACAATATTGTAAAGTAATTAGCCTCCAATTAAAATAAATAAATTTAAATTAAAAAATAAAATAAAAACCAAAAAAATTTTTAATTAAAAATAAAGAAGAAGAAGAAAGCTGGAATCCCTTGTGGGAGTGGCTTGTGTCTCAGTGAAGTTATGTGCTCTGCTGGTTTGAATGAAGAACTAGTGTTATTTATGAAGATTTCACCTAAAGCATTATCACTGGATCTCACGGAAAGTTAAATCTGTGAAATAAAAAATTTGCTCTTCTCAAAAATAAATAAAAAAGTATCAGTTCAGTTCAGTGGCTCAGTCATGTCTGACTCTGCGACCCTGTGGACTGCAGCATGCCAGGCTTCTCTGTCCACCAACTTTTAAAGTATAGGTTTGGTAAAATACTTTATCAAAGTAACAATATCATAAGATTTTTCTCTTCTTTCCCTTGATAAGGAAAAAGAGGAAGTTGACTGTCAGCTATGCTTCAATCTAGAAAGTTCTAGAAGGTTGTTGTCTATGGTCCATCGAATGTTCTACCAAGTGAGCACCAAATGTTATCTAATACTCCTCAGATGTAGGCATGAATGGCCAGGGCTGCCAGCTTGTGTCAGGGCTTGGTTGGCATTTCCATCCTTTCCCCAACAACCAGAGATCTTTATGTGAAACTACACATCCCTCCTCTTCTCAATCTATTCTCTGGCCCATGATTTTTAAAAAATATTTATTTGGCTGCACTGGGTCTTAGTTGCAGCCTGTAGGATCTTTAGTTGTGGCATGCAACCTCTTAGTAGCTACATGTGGAATCTAGTTCCTTGACCAGGGATCAAACCCAGGTCCCCTGTATTGGGAGTGTCAAGTCTTAGCCACTGGACCACAAGGGAAGTCCCATAGCCCACGGTTTTAATCACCTTCTCTAGAACACTCATATATTTATTGCTTGAGCCCAGACTTTCCAAGCTCTGAACTGTCTCTAACTTAATAAGTTCTCTAGGATGCCCAAGAAACCTTGAAATCATTGTAGCTAAAACTGAACTCATCATCTTCCTTCTCAAACTTGATCCTTTTCCAAGTACCACTATGTCACTGGATGGTACCACCATCCCATCATTGTCCCATGATTCAACCATAACCTTCAGCTCAACCCTGACACCTCCTCCGCCCTCACCTTTTACCCCACTTTCCACCAAATCATAAATTTCCACGGACGCATCTACTTCTGCATGCATCTACTCCAGTCTCCACTACCTGCACTTAAGTTCACACTACCTATATTGCTTATCTGAACCACTGCCTTTTAGCTGGGTTTCCCAAATTCACTCTAGGCAAGTAACCTTTTCAAATCTAAGTCACCCCCCTTCTTAAAATACTGAAATGATTTTTCATTATTTTTAGGATAAAGACAACTTCTTGACTTCTTAATTCAGCCTGCAAGATCCTCCATGGTCTGGCCTCCACCCTTCCCTTTCTCTTTCATCTTGCAATCCTATTTCATTTGGTCTCTCCTCCTCTGGCTTCAGGTCATCTTTCTGTCCTTTATCTTTTTTCATATTCCCTCTTGCCACAGGGTCTTTGTGCATATTACCTTGAATGATCTCCCATCGTTTCTCAGCCTAATTCCCATTTTTCTTCTCAAGTGTCTCTTCTGCAAGGAAGTATTTCTTGACTTCCCTGGTGAATCAACTAATTCTATTAAAGGATCTGAGAACACTGAGTACTTCTGATAGCACTTTGTTAATATTTTCATCTAAAGAATATTTACTGAGAATCTACAATGTGTCAAGTTCTATTTTAGGTACTAGAGCCATGTTACTGAACAGGACAGACAACATCTCCCTTTTGGAGCTGCCGTTCTAGGATGGGAAACAGACAGTAAACAAACAAATAAATATAAACTTCACAGAAGAAGTACTTTTAAAACAGATAAAGCAGGGAAGTAGAACAGAGAGAGACAGAGGGTGTCAGATTTGCAGTTTTCCATTTGTTTATGTGGTTACTTGATTAATACTTATATTCCTAACTAGAATGTAAGCTCCAAGAGAGCTGGGTTTTCTCACCATTTATCTGCAGCATTTAGCACATATATGAGATAGTGCTTATCTAGTAACTGGAGAAGGAAATGGCAACCCACTCCAGTATTCTTGCCTGGAAAATCCCACAGACGGAAGAGCCTGGTAGGCTACAGTCCACGGAGTCGCAAAGAGTTGGACACGACTGAGCGACTTCGCTATCTAGTAAAAGACATCCAGTAAAAATAATTGAATAATTTTCCTTCTAACTAACAGCAGTTGTACAGAGTGGAGTGCAACACTGTTGGATTGGTTGCCTTACGTGAGTAGATATTAATATTCTTTGAAAATGAACATGAATAGTATGTCTTACTTCAAAGTAATTTAACTTTTTAAACCCCTATATTTGAATGTAACACAGAGATCATGGGAAATGTCATACATTGAATATTTTGAGTGCACTTTGTTCTTAGATGAAAAAAAAAATCCTGAACACAATCTGTACTTTCTTAATTCTTATACTTGTAAATGACTTTCAAACTGAAAGTTTAAAAAAAATCAGTTAAATTAGTGAACTCGGCTGTGACCAAAAAAGCCAGCTAGAATGTGGCCCTGCTTCACAACTGGGTTTGCACCTTTGGAAAGAGTGTAACTCTCCCCAAAGAATGGGTGATGGCCCTAAGACCATACACTTTAACTTGAGATTTTTAACTATTTCCAGGAAGCAAGACTAGCTACACTTCCAAGAGATTTTATTTTTCTTCTCTATAGAGACAGTCAGTGCTTTTGAAGAAACAGGGTTTGTCTGCTAAGCATTTCTGGGTAAGGCAAAGCACTCAAAAAACAGGGTTTGTCTGCTAAGCACTTCTGGGTAAGGCAAAGCACTCTCTGGTATATCTGCTTTATTTCTCAATTAGAATGAAAACTAAAATAGGAGTGAGGATAACAGGATGGTGAGGAAAAAGTAAATGCAAACAGGATTTTTTTGTGATGTTTAATTTTAAAAGCAATAAATCTATCTACAATAACTATCCAAAATGTTTTTGTGAATTTATACTCCATAGCAGGTTTTCTCTTGGTTTTCACATTTTCTACTAAAGGAGCCCTTGAGAAAGAATGATTTTGTAGAAATTCCTCCAGAAAATGAAGAGGAGGAAATTTCCAATAAGGCAAAAAAATTGTGCTGAAAGCAGGATTTTAGTGAGATGGATATGAGGGTGGGTATGGGTCAAGGACCTATGAATTCATGGCCATTTAGTGAAAAAAAATGCAAAAAAGCAAAAGCACAATGAGTTTGAAATTTTTTCAAGAATGGATCATTGCGACCAGGCAGTGATAGCAGTTGAAACATAGAGCTCTACTGACATCTAGTGCACAGATACAGGATGACTTTCTATAAAATGAAATGCTCTCTGTTGTTACATAAACTAAAAAGTAAATATATATCCATATCATGTACCGATGTGAGAGTTGGACCATAAAGAAGGCTGAGCACCGAAGAATTGTTCAAACTGTGGTGTTGGAGAAGACTCTTGATAGTTCCTTGGACTGCAAGGAGAGCAAACCAGTCAAACCTAGAGGAAATCAGCTCTGAATATTCATTGGAAGGACTGATGCTGAAGCTGAAACTCCAGAACTTTGGCCACCTGATGTGAAGAGCTGATTCATTAGAAAAAGACCCTGATGCTGGGAAAGATTGAAGGCAGGAGGAGAAGGGGACAACAGAGGATGAGATGGTGGGATGGCATCAGCAACTCAATAGACACGAATTTGAGCAAACTCCAGGGAAACCTGGCATTCTGAGGTCCACTCGGTAGCAAAGAGTCAGACACAACTAAGAGACTGAACAACAATGATAGATAAAGAGAAACCATAGCAAGTCCTTCAGTGGTGGGCTTTCTCATATAACATCTAATTTTATTCCTTCTGCAATCACCCTGCAAGGAAACCAGAAAAATTATCATCAATCTCATTCCACAAGTGGGAAAACAGACTAAGAGCAAGAAAGGTGACATGCCTAGTAAGGAACAGACCAGGACAAAAACAAAAGACTGCTTCCAACTCAGACTTCTCTCTTCTCCAAATCTCTGCACTCACAGTACTGCCTTTCCAGTCTCAAAGGACATTGAAAGACATCCCCCCTTTGGGAGAAGGGGAGGTGGGAGAATCGTGGTCTGATCTCAATCCCAGGGAAATTGAGTTGTCACTCTAAATTTGTGCTCCCCTGGCCTCTAAAACCACAAAGTAGAAAAACCCAACTCTCCAGTAAAAATAGTCATTGAAAAGTAACAAGCTTTACATTTTTGTAGAGTAAATGTCCTTCTCCCCACTTTTCAAGGGCTTTCCAGGGGGGCACTAGTGGTAAAGAACCTGCCTGCCGATGCAGGAAATGTAAGAGACATGGGTTTGATCCCTGGGTTGGGAAGATCCCCTGGTGGAGGGAGAGGCAACCCACTCCAGTATTTTTGCCTGGAGAATCCGATAGACAGAGGAGCAGTTCACGGGGTCACAAAGAGTTGGACACAACTGAAGCGACTTAATAGCACCCCCAAAGTTAGAGTTTTTCCATCAGTATATTTTACACTGCAGGCAGATCCCAAGTATCGAATTTTAAGTTTGTCCATTTACTAGCAAACACAATAAATAAACAACAACAACAACAAGAATGCCAGATAAATAGTAAAGAAATTATAAGAAGAGTAACTGTGGGAAGTAAAGATAGTAGAGAGAACATTTGCTTTCATTTGGGTTTCTAAAAGGAGTTATCTGCAGATAACTACAGCCCCAATTCAGACTTCTGACCTGATTCCAACCTTTCCAAAGGCTTTTTAAAAATGTTTAAGCTCTCATAGTTAAAGTATTATAAAGTCAACTTCTTCTGAATGAAATTTAATAACTACACACTAAAAAGTGAATTGCTATGAACAGCCAAAGTATTTGGGGGAATTATAGCTTTTCTTATTCATCTAGGGGACTCATGATATGCTTAATGAGCATTATTAGAGCATTTTTACTGGTGAAAAAGTCATTACATATGCCCTCATATATCTTAAAAAACATAATCTCAACTTCTTTAATTATAGCTCAAAGAGCAATCAACAAAAATGTACATTTGATCTTCATCTGACCTATAACCTGGATTAAATGTTCTGAAAAAAATACTTTTAATATCTCATTTTGAAATCTGATCATTTTGCATTTAGTTGATTTAAAAAAAATGTCCAAGAGAACACTCCAGAAATTTAAAATAAGATGGGTATTTATAACATAAGGGTTTTCCCAGGCCTTCAGTTTTAAGGTTTGACCCATTAATGTATGTTTTCATTGGAATCCTAAAAGCAGAGAAAAGACTTTAATTGAGGGGAAATGATGGTTGTTTGTTGAAACAATATAATTATTTGTTCAACCAGAAAATTACTATAATTAAACTCCCACCCAGTTCAGGATTTCATTTTCATATCTGTTCTTTTGTCATAGAAAATGAACATATTGGAAGCTGCTGAGAGATTTATTAGGATGTCTTTAAAGCAAAAAATAATTAGAAATTGATTACCTGCCAATTTTGTGTATTCTTAAGAGTTTATGTTTTGTGTCCACAGAAGTTTTAGCACAATAAGCGAAGAAGTGGTTTGGCAATTGCTGTGCTGATTTCAACAAGGAGAAGTCAACCCAGGTCATTAAACACCCACCTGGTTTGGTAATGGTCTACAGTGCTGAATTAACCTAGTACCATACTTCCCCTGAAAGGGTGTACAACAGTCAGAAACCTAGGAGGAGAAAGAGGAATGAAGTTACTAGACTCTGACATGAGTAGTTTGTTTCAAGAAACTAGTAAGATTTGTGATAGTCAAGAAATTACACACAACAGGAGCCTTAAATTTAAATATCCTGATCTGTCCCTGGTGGGTAAGCAGTGAAGAATCTTCCTGCCAAGCAGGAGACCTTGGTTCAATCCCTGGATTGGGAAGATCCCCTGGAGAAGGAAATGGCAAACCATTCCA
The DNA here is from genome assembly GCA_006410935.1 of Redunca redunca. Lineage (NCBI taxonomy): Eukaryota > Metazoa > Chordata > Mammalia > Artiodactyla > Bovidae > Redunca > Redunca redunca. Next base: position 334,379 of record SJYQ01000331.1, on the reverse strand, counting down.
GTACTCTTGCCCGGGAAATCCCATGAACAGAGGAGCCTGGTGGGCTGCAGTCAGTCCACGGGGTCTCAAGAGTCAGACACAACTGAGTGACAGATGTTAGGAGCCACAGATGACTTGGAGGAGAGGGGATGACTGGAGTGATCACCAAGGGTGGTAAAGAATGTGACAAATTGGACCGCACATGCCCTGATTTGAGAGGCATCATCTACTACCTATCTGTAGTCAATAACACGAGGTAAGAATGTCAGAAGGGGTCAGAAATCAGGAGTTTTCATTGAAATTGCCCAACTTTTAAAATATTTAAATAACAATTTTAACCTAAAAACTCAGACAGGGTCGAATCAAGAATGTCTGCAGATTGCATTCAACACATGAGCCACCAGTTTATGATATCTGACATGTAACATCTGGGCTGTATCAACTTTGTATTTCTTAGTGTGTATATATGTATGTGCCTCTGTGTGTGTGTGTGTGTGTGTGTGTGTGTGTGTGTGTGTACAGACATAGATTTACATATCTATCTACATAGCCAAGGGTAAGTCAGTTTGATGAATTAAAACAACAGTCCCCACCCCCCACAATCAGTCTGCTTGATGGATCTCCTTCAACTATGCGATAGACATTGGTAAGGAAACAGGGTCATCCTCCATCAGATCCCCTCCCCTCTCAATTCTTCTTGGACCTCCCACCTCCTGCCCTCTCCCCAGTTTCCCACCCTTGCTGTGTATGGCATCCAACAGGGAGACTTCACAGCTCTTCCGTGCAGGACACCTTAGACCAACTGGGGCCACTTTGCTGACAGGTGCAGAGAACGAGAGGCACAACCTCCGTAGGGCAGGCAGCCCTTAACAAGTGACTTTCCGGCATGGGAGTATGAAAACTCAGCTCCCCTGCCTTGGACTGGGGTGACTTTAAACTAGAACATCCACCCCAGAGCTCCCCTGCAGGATTAGGGTGATGCTTCCTTCCTCAGACTTTGTCTCCATCGGACCCTTGTTTGGCTTCCTCCTCTTCCCTTTTCTGCTCCCCTCATCCCTGTTGGTCCCCCTGGGAGTTAGCCCTTCCTTACTAAATCACTTGCACATGAACCCTCAGCTCAGAATTCTGCTGAAACCAACCAAAGAGCACCAGCCTCCACTGTATCTTCATTTCCTCTTCCTTAATATGAGGACAATAACGGTGCCTACATTGTAGGGTGATTGTGATGATGAAATGACTTCACATGTATAAAGAGCTTAGAACAATCTCTGGCAACCACTATGTAAGTGTGAGCTAAAAGTATCTCTCCTGATATTTAGAAAATGTAAACAAAAATGAAACCATCATCATGTTGTCTTTCAGCCAAGTTCTATCTCTTGATACAAGCACATATTGATTGAAACTTTGGAGGTACATATATATGTATAACTCAATACATCTCTCTGTTCCCCAAGATGCACACATAACTTATGACAATACCTCTGGGATGAAGCAGGACCCCAGAAAGAAACCTAACCTAAGCTCAGAGCAGGGGGTGTGTTTATAGGTGGCAAAACCACCAGACCGTGGCGTGGGACACAGATACCCCAGACATCCTAATGAAGCATCACAATTGATTCAGCTGCAGCCCATCTGTCAAATAAACAGGCCATAGCTTAACTCCCATGGTCCATTTGTGTTTTCTACGTTGACATGGCTTAAGCTTTCTGTCTTTCCTGCAGAAATAGGCATCTCTTTCCAAATTTCTCCATTGTTGTCAACAGCACCATCATCTTTCTAATCCCTCAAGATTACACGCTTAGGATAGTTTATTTCCAACTTTATCCTCCCAAACCAATCTATCATCATGTTTTGCTTATTGTTTTCTCACGAAGCCCAGCAGATCTTTTCCTTTCTGAAGCTGCCCCAGTAATTAATATAAGCATTAATATGTCGTGTTTGGGCATTCCCATTGTTGACTTATTCTCTTACCTTCTTGTCTCTTCTGTCTTCGAGTCATTGTCAATATAGCTGGTAGGGTATTCTTTTAGATTTTTCATTTCTTTCTATAACCAAAGTGCACATGTAACCTGCTCAGATTATTTAAAATACAAGAATATGGTACAATATATGTGCTGGTTCTAAGTTCTTTATAGATACGATCAATCCTCTGAAAGTGAAAGTCACTCAGTTGTGTCCGACTCTTTGCGACCCCATGGACTGTAGTCCCCCAGGCTCCTCTGCCCATGGAGATTCTCCAGGCAAGGATACTGGAGTGGGTTGCCATGCCCTCTTCCAGGGGATCTTCCCAACTGAGGAATCGAACCCAGGTCTCCTGCACTGGGGGCAGATTCTTTACCAGTTGAGCCACCAGGGAAGCCCAAGAATACTGGAGTGGGTAGCTTGTCCCTTCTCCAGAGGATCTTCCTGACCCAGGAATCGAACCAGAGTCTCCTGAGTTGCAGGCAGATTCTTTACCATCTGAGCTACTGGGGAAGCCCCAGTCCTCTGAATAAGGTGCTATTACCCCAGTTTTACTAATAAGGAAGCTGAGAGATATAACTTGCCTGCGGTTATCAAGCTATGTCAGAGCCACGACTCAAAGCTCCTAGCGACCCCATGGTCTGCAGCCTACCAGACTCCTCCGTCCATGGGATTTTCCAGACAAGAGTACTGGAGTGGGGTGCCATTGCCTTCTACAGGGCCACAAAGAGTCGGACAGGACTGAGCAACTAACTTTACTTTCACAAGATTTTATTTCCCTGACCGGGGATTGAACCTGAGGTCCTTCCTAACCACTGAACTTCCAAAGAATTCCCCAGGTGTTCCCGTCTTAACCCTGAGGAAAGAGAGGGATTGGTGTCCTGGGGGGGTGTGGACTTGTGGGAAAAAATGGCCAGGTGGGGTCTTGGGTCCTAACACGCGTGGCGTGGTGGAGCTAGGTGGAGCTACACAGCAGTCTGGTTCCAGAATCCATGCACTTCCTGTCAGGCACTTACTGACAATACTGCAAAACCAACCCCCCCTCCCAACCAGTGCTGGCTGTTACCATCGTCGACCTTTACCACTGCCTTTTCCCAGACCTTCAGTTATCATCTCTGAGTTGCTGTGTGTCACTCTGTAGGCAGAACAGGACAAGAGATTTAAGGAGGAAAGTCATAGGAAACAATGCTGGGGTTGGGGTAAGTGATATCTTGGTGAAGGATCAGGCTACAACCATAGGCTGATCTGCTCATGAATGTACACACTAGTGAATGTATCTATTGCTGACTCTCAAAATGTTAATCATCTCAGTCTCCCAGCTCCCACCTTGAAATCTGTTTCTTAGGGAACTTGGCCAGAGGCTATTTCACAGTCCCACCAAGTGCTTTTCCCCAGAGATCAGGAATCAACCTCAGAAAGAGCCTATGAGTAACTCTCTTATATTCTTGGATTCCTCAAACCTCCAAGACTCTTCCTCAAAGGTTGGAGCAGGGGTTATCTCTCTCTGCTGGAGAGTATTAATTCCAAGTTTTGTTTGAAGGTAAATAAGAATATATGTATTTTTAACTTAAAGACTTTGAGGATTCAAGTAATATTTCTATTATTACCACACTGATGTGTATTATTTCATGTTCAGAAGGCTTATCCAAATTCTTATTTACCTTCAAATGAACTAAATTTGACTGTGGCCATGAACCTCTAGTAATTTGCCAATCTTTGCCATAACTACCACTCACTCCAGTTCATTTTCAAAGTAATTGCTTAAGTGATTATTCACATCTTCCTTAGGAACACATTATTATTTGCTGAATCTTTTAACCAAAATAGAATTACTAGGAGTGGTTTCACAAACAGTTATAATTAAATGCTAAAAATCAACAAAAGTATGATACAAAAGTTTTGCAACATAACTATTAACTGAAGAAAATAAATGAAAGACTTCAAATGTACATGGTTCAGTCATCATCTGGAATGGCTTAGTATAAAATACAAAAAACAATACTATAGACTGCATGTTATTGTATTTCTTCAAATTAACTCAATTAAAGAGCCATATAGTGGGAGCAGATTGTGGTTATTTGGCTAGGGGGAACATAAACTTTTAAATTACTGTTTTCATTTTGAACCCAAAGGGAGGTGACAAAGAAGAGTTGGACATTAATCCCTTTAAAATTATCTCTTGAGGCAATATAGCAACAATTTTATTCCACTGTAACTAAGACATAATTTCACTATGGCTCCCCAGCCGAATCAAACGTGATTCGTGACAGAGCCATCAGCAGCAGATGAGTTGGTGGCACGAGGTCAAAGCATGAAGTGGGCAGAAGGTACTCAAAGTCAAGTTCTCTTGGCCTAAATTATTGCAGATTTTAAATATTCCTTCCAATACTTTATCAGGATCAGAGCAAGATGCAGAGAGTTTATCATCTTAAATAAAGTTCTGCTTCTTCCTGAAATCTTAACTCTAACAATCAGCTATGGCCCACATCACCCTAGATATCTCTCTTACATAATTCCTGGAGGGTATCTTTAACAAAAGATTAGTTCAGAGTGCCAAAACCCATTTTAAAACATCACTACTATATAAAGCTTTGTGGTTGTTGTTTAGCCACTAAGTCTGACTCTTTTGCGACCCCAAGGACTATAGCCCACCAGGCTCCTCTGTCCATGGATTTCCCAGGCAAGAATACTGGAGTGGATTGCCATTTCCTTCTCTAGGGGATCTTCCAAATGGAAGGATCAAACTCATGTCTCCTGCACTGGCAGGCAGATTCTTTGCCACTGAGCCACCAGGGAAGCCCTTTCATAAAGCTTACCATACATTAATTTGGGCATCCATAATCACTGCTTATGGAGAAGGCGATGGCACCCCACTCCAGTACTCTTGCCTGGAAAATCCCACGGACAGAGGAGCCTGGTGGGCTGCGGTCCATGGGGTCGCAAAGAGTCGGACACGACTGAGCGACTTCCCTTTCAATTTTCACTTTCCACTTTCATGCATTGGAGAAGGAAATGGCAACCCACTCCAGTGTTCTTGCCTGGAGAATCCCAGGGATGGGGTCACACAGAGTTGGACACGACTGAAGTGACTTAGCAGCAGCAGGAGCAATCACTACTTAAGCATTAATTCACACCAAATCTCATTTTTAAAATAGTATAATTTACATTATTAAAATATAAAGAAATATAAAAATTGTTGTAGTTGCTCAGTTGTGTCCAACTCTTTGAGACCCTATGGACTGTAGCCTGCCAGGCTCCTCTGTCCATGGAATTCTCCAGGCAAAATTACTGGAGTGGGTTGCCGTTCCCTTCTCTGAGGTATCTTCCCAACCCAGGGATTGAACCTGGGTCTTCCCACATTGTAGGCAGATGAGCCACCAGGAAAACCCCAGTAACAGAAAATTAAGGGTAGCAAAATATTTGAAAGCAAGGTTAGCACAGTAAAATATAATGTACAGTTGCCAGAAGTCAAAGCAAAGAGGAAAATGTATTAATGTATAAAATTCACAGAATTCATAAGCATAAAAATGGAGTACTTTTCCAGTGGATACCAGCCTTTCTTGGTATTAAGATCTGAAAGTAATTTCTTCTGTAATTCCTTATAAAGGAGGTCTGGTCAAATTCACTTTTAGCCACAGAATCTTCCTTAACAGAGCAGTACATGTGCTCTTTCTTTTTACTGAGTTCTTAATGTGTTCATTTGTCTTTTATTCCGAAATGTTGATTGAGTACCTAGCATTTGTGTCAGATGCTGGGGAATTTGTCAGATGCTCAATCCTTGAGCAGAACAGACACAGTCATGCTATGGAATTTATAGTCTGGTGAGAGGTGAGATTTTTGAAAACCGCATAAACCAACATATAATTATACTATATATCTATAATATAATATGTAAATATATATAGTTACAAACTATGATCAGTGCTATAAAGGAAATCTATGCAGTACCATGAAAACAAGTGGCTTGATTTACCCTTAAAGGCCACTGAACACATCCCTGAGGAAATAAAGGAAGCATGTGCCTGGAACTATAAAAGGAATATTATCTCATTTAATACTACATTATGCTGGGGGGATTTTTTTTCCCTATTGTTTAAGGGAGATAGAATCTGGTCTTGTTTTCTAAATTTCCCGTGGAGATGCTGAGCCCTTCAGGGCATTATTCGGGCCTGCTTCTTCTGTATCTTCCATCCTGCCTCCACCATGTCAGGAACAGTGCAGTGCTCAAGAAACCCTCAGTTCAGTCAACTGTAACTGAAGAAGACTAGAGTATAGTTTAATACCACCACCACCAAAAGTGCTCAGCAAGAAAATACAGCTCCCTTTAGCCTCAGTGCTTAGTACTTTGGACTAACAAATGTTTTAATTGACAGGAAATTCAAATACATGTTCCAAGCATTTTATTATTATTACAAGTTTTTGGAGGGATTGGAGTTCCCCTGGAGAGAAATTTAAGCTGGAGAGCTGGAAAAACCCAGGCTTTGTTACAACCTGGGACTTTCTCTTCACATGCTGTTTTTCTTCTGCTCACGGTAACTGATATTTCAATATTCCCTCTGCAGCAAAGAACCAAGCAGCACCTGCAGACCTGCTCTCTTGTTCCTACCATAAAAAATTGTTAATTATTCACAAATACTGCCAAATTGTTTTAACATGTCACTGAGGTCACTTGAGCGAGCCTCAACTTCTCTCATCCCCATCTCTCCGTTTTCCCTCTTCCCATCTTTCTCCCCTCCCTTTTTTTTTTCTTTCCCTTACATGAATCTCTCTCCCTGTCTAACCTACCACCTCCCCTTCTCAGGATGTAAAAATAATAAGACCTGATGGTGCTGCATCATGACACAAAGCCTCTGGAGATCAGCGATTATGGGCTTAGTGACTTCCCCCTAGACTAGGGCTGTTCCTGCCTGGACGTGCAGGAGATGGGGCTGGCCTCGAGTGGTCCCTGCAGGTTTGTAGAGACCTTTAAGGTACAAGCAAGGAAAGAAGGGCTGGTGGAACAAAAGGGAATTTATGTTCCTGTCCCACATGGGAAAGGAGCAAATATCAAGGGAAGATAGTAATAACGAAATCAGTGGGAACAGGCTGAGAGTAAGGTTGGAACACAAAGAGAAAGCCCTCAATGGGGAATGAGCAAAGTATAGTTAGAGAGATTGGGTTAGAAAACAGGATTTTGAGAAATTCCCAGAGCCAAGGATGTAAGAGAGAGAGAGCTTAGTCTGGAGCTGAGTGTGGAAGGGGGAATTGCTATTGAGGGTCCTTTATCCAGGCAACTTTCCCCCTCAGCTTTATTGAGATAAAATTGACTCATAACATTGTGTAAGTTAAAGGTTGTAAAGAGTCAAACATGACTGAGTGACTTTAAATGTAAATAAATGTAAGGTGTGCAATATTGTCAGTTTGATATGCTTGTATATTATAAGATGATTATCACCATGGCCTTGGCTAATGTCTCCATCAGGTCACACCACGACCATGGCAGAATGATGGAGTGTGGGCTTAACCGTAGAGGTCTAGACTCAGATGACCCAAATTTGAATCCTGATCCTGCTTCTTAAGCTACATGACCTTGGGCAAATGATTCACCTTCTCTAAGTCTCATTGCCCAATCTGTAAAATGGGGAGACTAGTATGAACCTGGGCTTCTCTGGTGGCTCAGCAGTAAAGAATCTGCCTACAATACAGGAGACACAGAAGACATGAGGTCGATCCCTGGGTCAGGAAGATCCTCTGCAGGAGGACGTGGCAACTCGTTAAACTACTCTTCCCTGGAGAATCCCACAAACAGAGGAAACTGGCGGGCTACAGTCCATAGGGTCGCAAAGAGTTGGACAAGATTCAAGTGACTTAGCACACACACAGTATGGACCTACAGTGGCAATTGCCCAGGAAGAGGTAGCTGTTATTATTTCTTCTTCTACTATTACTATTCTAACAATGTCTAGCATATGGTAGGTACTAAATTTTGTTGTTGTTGACTGTGGAAGGGATATATGTGTTATCTATGAACAGTAAGGAAAAGTTTTTCTCATAGGACAAAGTGCAACCAATCAGCTCAGACTTTACACAGTTTCTTTCACATATTACAAACATTGGCTGGACATTAAAGAGTTTGTTTTAATCCTTGACAGTCCCCATGTGGCCGCAGAGCACTGTCCTGTGCTTATTTTTCTGGAGGTCCTCCTATCCTACAATCGGGTTTGCTTCATTCCTTGGGAGCTCCTTGGTGCCAATGGAAACATCAGCATCCTCTTCCCTCGGGCGAGTAAGTTATGAAATAGAAAGGAAAACAGCCCTCTCGACCTGCACTTAGATGCAGCCTTGATTTGGGGCAGCCAGGAGCTGGGAGGCTGGACCTGTATGTTGATGGTTTCTGGGCAAAGTTCACAATTCTGATGATGTGGATTTCTATCAACAGCATGGTAAGAAAAGGGACTGCATATAATCTGCGCTCTCTACGCCCCTGATGACATGACTGTTATGGCCACTCTTGCCAACTTGGATGACTAAAACCACTGAGAAGAAGCCTTAAATAAACCAAGGAGAGATGTCAAAATATCAGGGTGGTCAGATCTCTTCTGGCATGCTATGCTGAATTTTGGAGACCATATTTTAATGACTATCTTAAAGTTGTGTCCCAAGGATAGCAATAAGATGAGAAAGATAGTGATAATTTATGGATCACAGCACACAGATGTACTGAATTAAGAGCTAAAAAACACTAACCAAGCATCATCCCATGAAATGTTCGCCACTACCCCATTGAAGGGCCAGTGGTCCCCATGTGACAGACAGAGACATAAGTACTAGAGAACTAGTAGCGCTTCTAAAGTCCCAGCTAAAAAGCTATGAAGGTGAGTTACAACCTCAGGTCTGTTTCATTCCAAAGTCTTTCCCCTTTACAATTACAGAGATCTGAAGCATGACCTTTCAGAAGGGGCTGGACTTGCTTGAGAAAGGCTAAAACGGAGAAGAACTGACAAAGACGAGACATGACACTCGTATTTATTGTAAGAAAAATGCTTTTTTATATTTAGTTACAAAGGATGGAAGCTTCTTAGAAATAGTTTTGACTTAATTTAAGTAGGAATTCTCTAACAGCCAGAGCTAACTTACAGAGAAACAGGTAGACTTGGGCATGTTCTGAAAGTTCCAGCATGTTCAAGAAATGGCCCAGGCTTCTTCTGACAAGGAACGTGGTAGAGAGATCCTTGCATCAGGTTATGGCCAGACCATAACTTTCAAGATCTCCTCAGTACCAAGGCCATGCAGTCCTAAGTCAGCATTTGCACTGGGTGTTATCATGTCATGCTACACACACAGCAGGCAAGTTCTGGCGTAGAGCAGAGTCTAAAGGAGGACTCCTCTGACCTTGGATGATAGAAGCCCCAGCTCAAAGAGGCCTGAACAAGAAATAATAAAAATGGAATTAAACAAACCAGTGGGAACATACCAGCTCAAGCAACTGACAAGAATGTGGATATGGATGTGGCTAAAATTACCACTAGATCTAGGATCACAAATAATAGCTTCAAGATCTGACTTTCACATTTTTATCCCTCAGCTCTGTCCCAACTCTTTTGAGTGACTCTTATAATATCAAGATGGCTTCTAGAATTTCTGGGGCGGGGGGCGGGGGGGCCTACATCTTTCTAGGTTCAAAACGAGGAGAAGAAAAGAAAAGCTGGGCTGACTCTGTTTGTCCCAACATTTCCAATAAGTTCTGTGAGTCACTTCGATAAAACTGGCTTTAGGACTTATGTTCAGAAAAATGAGAAGATCTGATTGACTTGGGCCAGGCCCTATGTTAAATTCCCAGGAAAACCATGCAGACAGAATTGGGAAAAGAGTAGCTTTTTAAACACATTCAATGAACATTATTTTATTTTTAAAAAAAATGCCATTTGAAGCAACCAAGTTGGACCTAGAGATGGTCATACTAAGTGAAGTAAGTCAGAAAGACAAGCTTCATATGATATCATTTATATGTGGAATCTTTAAAAAATGATAGAAATGAACTTATTTTTAAAACAGAAGTGGACTGTTATAAATAGAGTGGTTATTAAAGAGGAAAGGTTGTTGTTTAGTTGCTAAGTCGTGTCCAACTCTTTTGCAGCCCCATGGACTGTAGCCTGCCAGGCTCCTCTCTCCATGGGATTTTTCAGGCAAGGATACTGGACTGGATTGCCATTTCCTTCTGCAGGGGATCTTCCAGACCCAGAGACTGAACCCACAACTCCTGTATTGCCAGGCAGATTCTTTACCACTGAGCCACCAGTGAAGCTCCAAAGGGGAAAGTGGGGGAGGGATAAATTGAAAAATTGGGATTAACAGACATATACTTCTATATATAAAACAGACAAACAAGGACCTACTGGATAACACAGGGAACAATACTCAATATCCTGCAATAACCTATGATGGAAAAGAGTCTTAAATATGTGTGTTCAGTTCAGTCACTCAATCGTGTCTGACTTTTTGCGACCCCATGGACTGCCGCACACCAGGCCTCCTGTTCACTGCCAACTCCCAGAGTTTACTCAGACTCATGTCCATCGAGTTGGTGATGCCATCCAACCATCTCATCCTCTGTCATTGCCTTTTCCTCCTACCTTCAATCTTTATATATGTGTGCATATATATACATATATACATTTATGTATTACTGAATCACTTGGCTGTACACATGAAACATTGTGGATCAACCATATTTCAACTTGAAAAGGCTGAGCATAATTTAGTACCTATTATGTGAATAGGGCACTGTGCTGAGCGCCAGTGAGCATGCAATAGATGACTAAAAAACTTAAAGCTGTTGTATACAACAACTAAAGACAAGGATGGTTCATTTGTACTGAAAGACATTTAGGAAGCAGGCTGTAGTCATCATTCTGCCTCAGTGTAGGAAATCTTATTTTTCTACTGTTTTGAAATCTGGGGACCTTCTCACTGGTTCTTAGACAAGGCAGTTTTACTGTCCAGCCCCCACCTTCTAGGGGAAGTTTGACAGCATCTGGAAACATCTTTGACTGTCACAAGCAGAGGAATGCTCCTGGCATCTGGTGGGAGGAGGCCAGCGTGCTGCTAAACTTCCTATGATACACAGGACAAATCCTGACAACAAAAAATATCCCGCCCTAGATGCCAGTAGCACTGGGTTGAGAAACCCTCTCGTGGTGGAAAACACATAAACATGCATTTGCAATGTCCAGAAACTTCTCCATCACAGGTAAAACTCTACGGCACTCTAATAACTGATGGCACTATAGCATAGCTCTAAACTGGGAGAGGCATGCCACATTCAAGTTGGAACAAAGGGTGGCGAACCAGGCCTGGGTTTTGCTTCGTGCGGAGGCACTGCTAGTAATTGCTCACAGGTGGTTGGTCACCTACTCTCTCATTCCAGTGAAACCATCCCCAGCTGGAAGGCACGCCACATTACCTTCTAGCTTCCAGACTGATCACCCAACAATCAGTAACTCAAGAGTCACTAGGAATTCATACCTGCTGGAAACTTGCCAGACAGCTAATGAATTGCACAGGGTTGCTGTCAAACACACGTCTCTAATTGGTCAGGAGACCTAACTTCATTTCAAAACTATTTGCTTGCCTCTCGGATGGGTGTTCCAGATGTCAAGGACAGAATCCTGTTGATGATCCAGGAATCGTGCCAAAAATATTTGCTGGCAGCACTCCAAGGAATTGACTTCACACTCTTTGCAGTGGGCTAGAGTCGGCCAGTGATCATATAAGCATTCTTATTGAATGTGTGCTGCACAGCCAGACCTCACAGTCCAGAAACTTCATCAGCTTACAATGGAACTCTGTCTATACTATTACTTTAGCAAGTCTGAAACAGACCAGCAGACTGAAGGATGGAACATGAAAAAAAAAAGACTGAAACTATATTATTTCAAACCAACATCCCCTCCTTCTGCCTTTCTGCCTCATTCTGAATTTTCAAACTCCTGCCATAGTAAACCAATCCATAAGTAGGCAAAGATCATCACTTTAGACCAAACTGGGGTTTAGTCAAAACCCTCAACACAATCATTTAATTATTCAGTTTTGTCAACAGTTCAGTCACTCAGTCGTGTCCGACTCTTTGTGACCCCATGGACTGCAGCACGCCTGGCTTCCCTATCACCATCTCCTAGAGCTTGCTTAAACTCAACAGGGAAACAAATCAACTGTTTGACTAATTTAGCATTGATTTTACTTAAATCAGTAGTTCTCAATCTTGACTTACATTGGCACTACTTATGGAGCTTTTGTAAGTCCTAATACCCAAACCACTCCCTAAGAATCTGCTTCTGCTGCTGCTGCTAAGTCGCTTCAGTTGTGTCCGACGGTGCGACCACATAGACGGCAGCCCACCAGACTCCCCCGTCCCTGGGATTCTCCAGGCAAGAACACTGGAGTGGGTTGCCATTGCCTTCTCCAATGCATGAAAGTGAAAAGTGAAAGTGAAGTCTCTCAGTCGTGTCCGACACTGTGCGACCCCATGGACTGTAGCCTATCAGGCTGCTCCATCCATGGGATTTTCCAGGCAAGAGTACTGGAGTGGGGTGCCATTGCCTTCTCCGCCCTAAGAATCTATGGAGGTGGAAACCAGCTCTTCTGGTGATTCTAAAGTACTCCTACCTACATGTGCATACTTCCCACTTTGTGATCTGGTGATCAGGAATGACTTAGAAGGCATAGACTAGCAGGATAACCTGGGCCTTACCACTAACAAAGGAAGAAGGAAGGAAGAAGGAAGGAAGAGGGGGAGGAAGGGAGGGAGGAAATTCATTTCAGACCATTGCCATAGGTTCATTATACTCGGAATGTGGGTGTCATGTAAACATAACTTCATCTCATTAACAAGAAAAAAGTAGCTGTTCAATTCTCTTGTGCAGCAGTAATTCTGAAACATCAAAGTGTTTTCCTACAGTTTATGCAATTGGAAAAGAAAATCATGAACATTTCAGACCAGATAGTGTGGCCAACCCTGGGATAGATCATTTTCTGGTATTACTACTTGTTTGCCCATGTGGATAAAAATATTCAGTGACAGGCAACTGCATGGTGGTAGGGGATGTGGAGGCACTTCTCAATCTCATTCTAGTCAATTTAGGGGAGAACAGATGACTTCTACGTGTTTGTATTAGCCTTAACAAGAGACCACAGCTCTCTTATGGATTCTTGGGTTCTGTTGGGTCATTAAAGCCAAGAGATGCCACCCACCTCCTCGAGCTTGCTATGCTAAGCTAAGTTGCTTCAGTCGTGTCCGACTCTGTGCGACCCCATAGACGGCAGCCCACCAGGCTCCCTCGTCCCCGGGATTCTCCAGGCAAGAACACTGGAGTGGGTTGCCATGTCCTTCTCCAATGCATGAAAGTGAAAAGGGAAAGTGAAGTGGCTCAGTCGTATCCGACTCTTTGCGACCCCATGGACCGCAGCCTACCAGGCTCCTCTGTCCTTAGGATTTTCCAGGCAAGAGTACTGGAGTGGGGTGCCATTGCCTTCTCCTTCCTAGAGGGTAGATTTTCCTAAACTCATGGGACATAAAGACTCAGGATGAACATTCTTCCTCCCTGATACTGGAGAGTTCTCTGGCAATTAGCCTCTCTGCAGGATTGAAAACGCCCCTTCAAAACTTCATAAATTCCTGCTTGAGAGTTATGTTTTTCCAAGCCTAGGTTGCTAGTACAAGCTGTTTCCTGAAATGAATGATCAGCTGGAGAGAATACATGTTTGGAGTCCGCATCTATGCTGGCTGTGTATCCATCTCAGGCCTTTTCCTGGGAGTCGTATGCTTCTCACAGCACCTGATAGTTCATCATGAAAGGATGTGGCAAAATTACGTCCTGTCACTCCCAGTGGAGACGGGAATGTTTGGTACCATTTCTGGCAATGAGGAGAGGTGGGTGGCAGAGCAAATGCAGAGAAGATGTGGGGCAGTAGGCCTTGGCTGTTCACTCAACTTTATCTCAGAACAGGGAATAAATAGGCACCAAGATGAATGAGAAGATTCAAAGGCGATATTCATTGCATCTGTTTAATTGTACCCCATTAGCCATCTATGGTGCTTCTAATATACTATGAAGTATTAGTTTTTAAGTACTTATTTATTTGGCTGCACCAGATCTTAGTCATGGCACACAGGATCTTCTTTAGCTGTGGCATGAAAACTCTAGTTGCAGCATATAGGATCTAGTTCCTGCCTGAACCGGGGCCACCCGCATTGGGAGTACAGAGTCTTAGCCATTAGGTCGATAGGGAAGTCCCTGAATTAATATTTTTATAAATTCTGAGTTTCTTATGAATAGCATCATTACATTAATTATTTCTTCATGTGTTAAAAATGTTAATATATTAAATGTAAACATTTATAATATATTACAATTTAAAAAACACATGTTGTGATATGTCTATCTTTTTTAAATGAGCCCCAAACTATGGAAGTGGTCAAGGTCTTTCTCAAATTCTGAGCGGCCAGGGTAAAGGGGTGTGCATCAGGAGATAGTCAGGGAACCCTTCCAGCGGGAGCGTGGTGCTCCACGTGGCTCTGTTCTCTGAAGCTCAGCTGGGGCTGGGGTGGCAGCCCTTTGATCTCCCAAGTGCTGACAGAGCCACATTTAGCTCTCCCTCAAGCTGGCATAAAGGAGAGACCGGATCCCCTTTGAATGGTTCCTGCTCAACAGAATGCACACAGATGCTGGAGGAGGAGGCGCCGTAAGCACAGAGGCCTGCCAGGTTAAATCTCTATTGGTGGGCTGATGTTTCACACCTTGCCTGGTGAGCAAGCGGAGGCTGAGTTCAAAGGACACACAAGAAGGACCCTTAGCCCCACTGGTGAGTACTCCAGTGCCGTATGCTGAGAAGCTAGACGTGCCCTAGACCTTGAAGACTTTTAACCTTATGTTTATCGATTTTCTCAGATGATGAAAATTGTTCTCAATACCCCAGCACCATGGTTAGATGTGCTATTGCTAACAGGAATGGGGGAATACATGATTAGGCTAAATAATAATGAAAAAAATAGCCACTTCTGAACTAGCTGTAATAACGGAGCCAAGGATGCTACTGTAGTTTTCTACTCCAGCTGTAATTACCACAGACTTAGTGGCTTAAAACAACATGAACTTAATATCTTATATTCCTAAAGGTCAGAATTCCAAAATAGGTCTCCCTAGGCCAAAATAGAGGTGTCAGCAGGATTTCACTCCTTATGAGGCCCTAGGGGAGAATCTATTTTCTTGCCTTTCCCAGTTTCTAAGAGAAGGAAATGGCAACCCACTCCAGTGTTCTTGCCTGGAGAATCCCAGGGACGGGGAAGCCTGGTGGGCTGCCGTCTATGAGGTTGCACAGAGTCGGACATGACTGAAGCGACTTAGCAGCAGCAGCAGCAGCAGACGCACATTCCTTGGCTTGTGGACCCTTCCTCCATTTTCAAAGCCAACAACATTAAGATGAGTCCTGCCCACACAGCATCTCTCTGGTTCTGGCTTCTGATTCCCTCTTCTGCATTTACCTTGTGATTACATCAGGCCCACCCACATAACTCAAGTTAATTTCTTCATTTTATTTTTAAACTTTTTTCTTGGTAATTTTTCTTTATTTTTCCTAGTTTTACCAAGATACAATTAACATAGAAACTGGTATTAGTTTAAGTTGTACAGCATAATGATTTGTATGTGTATATATATGTATATATAAACACTGTGAAATGATCATCCTGATAAGTTTAGTTAACATCCATCATCTCACACTTACAATTTTTTTTCCATGTGTTGAGAATTTCGAATGTCTATTCTCTTATCTATATATTTATATTCTATGAAAAATACCATAATCTCCCTATTTTAAAGGCAGATGATTAGCAAGCTTAATTCCATCTGCAATCTTAACTCCCAGCTTCCTCCCAACATGTAACCTAGCATCTTCATGGGTCTCAAGGACTGGGAGGTAGACATCTTTGGGAGGTCATTATTCTGCCTCTTGCATATATGATATGTATATACTACCATTGGAGATCAAACAGTCTTTTACTAACAGACATTTACTGAACACTAATTTACACCAGGCATGTAAACAGACAGAAAGAGAGAAGGCAGCAAGAGAAGTAACAGGATGGAGGCCTCTGCAAAGAGAAAGAAATGGCTCTTTGACTTGGCGGGACAGGGAAGCCCTCACATGGAACAAGGTCTTTATTCAAGAATGTCACCTACTTCCACCACTTTCCTGACAATCATGTCAGTGCTGCAAAAGTAAGAAGACAAATGGGCCAGTGGATCACCGTCATCATACCTAGTGTTTAATGGAGCACTTACTGAGTACCAGGTACCCTCCTAAGATACTTACTTTACTTACACCAACTCATTGAATCCTCACAATGATCCAGTGAGGTAAATGCTAGTCTCTCTATTTAGTAGACAAGGGAGGAAACTGAGCCCCAAAGTAACTTACCCAGGTTCACAGAGCTAGAAAATACTCTTTCTATTCCCCCTTCTGGTGACTGTGTCTGTCATTGATTTGGCAAAAAGACAGGCAGAAAATGGTAATAATAGTAGTAATAGTCACAGCTACTGTTTATTGAGTGTTTTCTCTTTTCCAGGTGCTTTTCTATGTGTACTACATACATTATCTGACTTAATCCCAGTAACACTCCTGAGATGTAATTATTGCATCCACTGTACTAATAAATACATAGAAACTCAAAGACATCAACTTGACCATAGTTACCTAATCGGAAAATAATGTTCTACCTGCTGTATAACGTAGGGAGCTCAGCTCGGTGCTCTGTGGAGACCTAGAGAGGTGGGATGGGGGGATGAGAGGGAGGTCCAAAAGGAAGGACATAGATGTATACATATAGCTAATTCACTTTGCCATTCAGCAGAAACTAACACAACATTGTAAAGCAACTACACTCAAATCAATAAAACATTTTTAAAAGTTGTATGCCTACATTTATATTAATTACTGTATAAGACAGGGAAAGAGGAAATCATGTTGTGAGAGCAGGGTTAAGGCTAGAATTGGTGCAATAATAAATATATACATTGATAAAAGGAAGTGGTGTTCCAGTCTGTCTAGTGTCAAACCCTGTGCTTGGGAAGAGAAAAACAAGAAGATAAAGCATGGTGCAATGCAGTGGTTCTCAAACTTCAGTGTGCATGAGAATCAGCTGGAAGACTGGTTAAAATCTAGATGCTTCTGACTCCGTGAGAGCCTAGTGATATCTAAAGCTCTGAGCCATGGTTGTGGCGGAAGGAAACCACAGCTCCCTCGTTCTTTCAGCACGTCACCTATGTGGAACTTTGACCTTTCCCATCAACAATCATGTGAAAAATTTCACCATAGAATCTGATGTGATCATGGAATCAGGCCTCCCAGAAGCCTGGGAAGCAGTTTCATCCTAGGAGAGCCTTACTGAAACCAACACTTCTTCTCCTAGATTTTCTGAATAGCAGTGGGGATGATAAGGCTTCAAAAACCTGGTGGGTTTATGAGGACTGAGAAAAGAGCTTGGAGACATGAGGATTTAATAAACATATTTTTGTTCTTTAAAGGGTAAGTATTGTCCCATTTCAAATATTTCTCTCTCATTCATGTCCTTGAAACAAAACCAGTGCCAGGGTCTTTTAGATCTGGTGAAAGACTAGCTTCAGTTTTCCCAGAAAGAGTCCACCCCTCTGCCATTCTCCTCATCCCCAAGGCAGCATTAATCACTGATCATAACCCTCAGCTCACACTCTCAGACATGCCTGGGAGATTTCTCTTTTAAGATGCTAAAATCACCAGGAAGAGCCATAGACTCCAAGAAATTTTTTAGTTGTTTCAATTTAACAACAAAACTGACTTACTGAACATTTTCAATATTATTCTCCTTTGGATGCAAAATATATTCCCAGCAGTACTGTTGCCTGGAAAATCCCATGGATGGAGGAGCCTAGTAGGCTATAGTCCATGCGGTCGCAAAGAGTCAGACATGACTGAGCGACTTCACTTCACTCACTTAGGAGAGTTAATCTGATAAAACAAAATGAGAAGCCAATGTCATGACTCGTTAAAGAGATAATTCTTGGAGAAGTACTATCCAGGCCCTGGAGTAAGGGCTGATAAATACTGGGCAAGCACGGCAATGAACATCAGGGAAGCCTGGTGTCTGTTATGCAAGCCTGTGAGAAAATTGGACCTTAAAAAATGCTAAATCTGAGTCCCTATTTCTTAAACATTGCAGTCTTGTGTGTGCTTGCATGCACACATACACGCATGCACACACTGTAAGAAAGGTACTCAGAATTTACTTTGATCATACATGGTAAGCCATGTTAACATGGAAATGACTGCCACAAAGAAAGAAGTTTCCTATGTTCACACATCCTAGAAACAGGAGGCATGCCACACCACATGGGGCCGCCAGGGTTGGTAAGGAGCCAGAAGAAATGAGAGGAAAACATGGGCAGTGGCCTTTGCTGTGGTTTCTGTGTGAAGGAACAAGTGAGGAGGGGTAATCTGAGGTTCTAGAGCATAGGGGTTGTACCTGTACTTTGTCCCTAGCAAGGTACCTGGGCTTGAAGTGACCGGGAAGGGCGGATAGTGGCCCAGGGTGTGAGAATCCAGTAGCAAAGGTATCTGGGGGAGAGAGTGTACTTTGCAATGACTGGTTTGCATTTAAAGGCACATTCCTGGGCAAGTGGGTGCTCTCTCTAGGAATGAGCTAATCCTGAGAGGGTAGTCCCTCCAGGGCCAGCAAGGCCCCAAGATGTTAAATCATCAGAATACAGAAAAGAGGAACACATGATTAATATACACACGAGTGCACACACACAGAGCTGGGAAATTCTACAGCACAGTACCATAGCTCAGGCAGCTGTTTGGTTTCAGAGTTGGTTTGGGTTTCTTCCCTGGACCCTCTGCTAGGAGTGGATGCTTTTTCTCCCCTTGCAGGTGACTGGCTTGGTAGTGAATGTCACTGCCCTATCTATGCCATCACATGTTTTTATCACCAGTGTAGTGGTGGGAGGGTAGGGGTTGGGGTCTTAGTTCTGCAGGGTCTTCTAGGGGCTGCCCCATCACTGAAAGAAAGGTGAGACCTCAATTTGGTGTAAGTCTGATTGAAAGAAGAAAGGCCTCATCAGAGAACGATGATGATAGCAACTCCTTATATCACTGGCACAAAAAGTTTCAAGGATTTTGGCAAACGTGTATTCTTTTAATAGCCTCAATAGGCAAATAAGGGGAATATGCAAGCTTTGGTCTTTGTTTTCCACCACTCGCCTCCTTGCTCCTTTCTGTACCATACTCGATTGACCCCTTCTCCCATCAATACCACCATCAAGGTGGGCATGTGACCCGGCTAGGCCAATCATAGTTCCTATCTTCCCAACCACCAGGACCTTCACCCACACTGGAACAAGCCCAGCCCTTCTCTGGGATTTCTCTGCTGGTGGCTTCTAGGTTCACAGAGCCAGAATAAAAGAAATGCCTTTAAAAGATCAAGAATAATAACTAATATGTGCCGAGTGATTATTAGGTTTTTCTGCTTTCTATTAGCTGTCATGTCTGACTCTTAATGACCCCATGGACTGTAGCCTGCCAGGCTCCTCTGTCCATGGGATTTCCCAGGCAAGAGTACTGGAGTGCATTGCCATTTCCTCCTCCAGGGGATCTTTCCAGCCCAAAGATCCAACCCGAGTCTCCTGCATTGACAAGCAGGTTCTTTATTACTGAGCCACCTGGGAAGTCTTTATTAGGTGCTGCTGCTGCTGCTAAGTCGCTTCAGTCATGTCCAACTCTGTGCCACCCCATAGACGGCAGCCCACCAGGCTCCCCCGTCCCTGGGATTCTCTAAGCAAGAACACTGGAGTGGGTTGCCAGTTCCTTCTCCAATGCGTGAAAGTGAAAAGTGAAAGTGAAGTCGCTCAGTTGTGTCCAACCTTTCACGGCCCCATAGACAGCAGCCTACCATGCTGCTCCGTCCATGGGATTTTCCAGGCAAGAGGACTGGAGTGGGGTGCCGTCGCCTTCTCTGTATTAGGTGCTAGATGTACTCAAAGCACTCTACATAGGTTATATGTTTTGGCTTGATCATCACAACCACCCTATAAAGATAAAATACTGCTATTATTCCTGGTATAAAAAGAGGAAATTGAGGCACAAGGTATTTAAGGAATTTGTTCAAGGTCACAACCTTGTGAGTGGCTGAGCCAGGATGCTGCTTGAGGCAATCTGACTCCTGAACTCCTCTGAATAATTATTGTCTACTTTCTCTGGAATTGCTGGCAGCTGTGTTGCCCGCTGATTGAGGGAAACTGATATACGGTAGAAGAGAAAACAAAATTGTTTCCCATTAGGAATTGTTTTCAATTGCATATAATAGAAAACCCAAATGCCAGATGCTTAAATAGGGGGTTGGTTACTTTTCTCTCATACAATATGAAGTGCAGAAGTAGGCAGTCTGTACTTGAATGTCAGATTTTCTATGTCATCAGGGATGCAGTCTCTTTCTTCTTTTCCATTCCTGTTGAATGGTTTCTATCATCAAGTTTGCCTCATCATCCAAAATGGCTGCTGGAGCACCAGCCATCAGGTTATGATTCCAGGCAGGAAAGAGGAAGCATGGGGGAAGAGGGCAAATGGTGGTTCTATCAACAGAGCCAACTCTTAAAGCCCCATCTGAAAACTTGCTTATATCTCACTGGGCACTCTGGACTGAAGGGAACTGGGAATACAGTCTTCATAGTGGTATTTCCAAGAAAGGAAGATAGAAGAGCCAGCAGTTTTCAGTGTCTGCCACAAACACAGATATGCTCTAACAGGACACTAACAACCAAGCAAGTTTTGCAAATATGAGCAACCCTGGACATTTTCATGTCCAGCTCACTAGCTCATATTTGCAAGACCGGGAAAAGATTTTACTCGTCTCTGCTCCAGCTCAGGGAATTTATCACCGCACAAAGAGCTCACCTCCTAAAAGCAGCAGCCAGTGTTGAATTTGGCAGCCTTTCAAGCCCAGGAAAAGCTGGAAAAATTGAACAGAATCCACCAGCATCTCTGCATATATCTTGGGGCTTGTAGAAAGATTCATGCAGGAGAACTAGCTTATTAGAAATGATATATGCAGCAGGACAATGCCAGTTTTCTTCAGTGACTGCCAGAGACAGCGCTGACTGACATCCCAGGCAAATCACATGAGCTGGCTTTGAAGTTCTCTTGCATATCCCAACCCACCAAGGACTTAGACCCCCAAATCCATTTCACAAGAACCCCATAATGCAGTTATCAAAAAGCCCCCAGAGCAAATGAGAATGCTTTGTTCACAAAGTCCAACAGCCCTTGTAAACAGGCCCTGAAGCTGGTTTTCTCTATAAACTTATGAGAGCAATGAATTTATATTATTTCATATATTATATAAAAACGGACAGCACTGTGACATTTATAAGACCCTTTCTCTCCCGTGTTATTCTTTCATCGATATATATTCATACAAATATCATTAGTTAGACGACTCATTCTTGAGGAAATATATCAAAAATGCAAGAGGGAGGGCATTGCTGATAATTAACCCTACATGTCTCTCTGTCATTAGAAGATGGAAGAAGCCACTGATTCTTCACAGGTGTGCACACACCCTATGCACACGTTCACAAGGTCTTTAAGCAGCCCTCACCTGACCCTTCACACCTCGTGGGTTTTGCTAATTTGCTTGTTCATTTTGGCTTCTATGACATTGCATGGGCTTTTCCTTCTGCTTTAAAGCACTATTCTCTACCTATTTGTCCTTCAAAACTCCACTTAGAACTCACCCTTTCTGATAATTCTAAATTCCTCAGGATTCTCAAAAGAAATTCATTACCAATAAGAACATACTGTATAGAACAGGAAACTAAACTTAATATTTTATAATAACCTATAAGGGAAAAAAATCTGAAAAGAATTCAGATTCAGTTTTATATGTATATCAGTTATATATATATAGACACACATGGGCTTCCCCAGTGGCTCAGCAGTAACGAATTTGCTTTCAATGCAGGGAGACCCAGGAAACATGGGACATGGGTTTGATCTCTGGGTCAGGAAGAGCCCATGGAGAAAAAGATGGCAACCCACTCCAGTATTCTTGCCTGGAAAATCCCATGGACAGAGCAGCCTTGCAGGCTATAATCCATGGGGTTGCAAAGAGTCGGGCATGGCTGAGGGACTAAGCTGGAGCACAATAACTGAATCTCTATGCTATTCACCTGAAACTAACATGATACTGTGAATCAACCACGCTTCAGTTAAAAAAAAAAAATTAATTGCTTTCTCTCCTGTGCCATGCAGGTACTTAGCATAATTATCACAATTAATTGTTACTTGTTTGTTTTTATGTCTGTCTCCTTGACTGGACTGTAAGCTCACCAGCAGGAACTGTGTCTTACTTACATGTGTATTCAGTGCTGGATATACAATAAGTACTTAAGAATGGTTGAATTTTAAAATGAATTGAGTTAGACAATAGCTCTCATCTTATACTGGTGTTCCCCGAGCTTATGAACTCATGTTATTGTTTCCCTGACTCACAGACTTGTATTCCTCAAAGAATTGTGTTCAATCTCACAAAGTCCAAGTTGCCTCATTTGCTTCAGCACCTGGGTCCCAAATTCTGAAAGCTTCAAATTCCGATGCCAGGAAATGCACTTCTTTCTTTGCACCCTGACTATTTTTACTTAGCTTCCTTAATGCCTCCCCAAAATCAGAACCTGTGAAAGAGAAAAATATTTCTTCTAACTAAGAAGTTGCAGATAAGATTTTAACTTTAATTAAAACTCCCTATCTGATCTTGGAAAACACAATGGATAATATTAGATTGGGAAAGTTCCGTAAGATACTCCTTATCTCTAAGTCAGATTGGCAAACTCCAAGCTCTGCTGGAGCCCATGGTCTGTGGTTGGGAGGCTGTGGTGGGTGGAATAGAGGAATGAGTGAGTGTATTGGCAAAGGACACTTGAGGGAGGGTGGGCAGGATGCCCGGATCAGATATGGTTCATGTATAAGGTTACTGGACTTAGTTTTAGAATGAATTTTACATGGTTGATGGATATAAGGAGGCCCAGCTTTGGAACTAGCCAGATTAAAGTTTGAATGATGATTTGGTCAATGACTAAGCTTGGTTAGTTACTAAGTTTTTGAGCTTGGGCATTTTCTTTACTGGACCTTAGTTTTATCATCTCAAAAATGAAGACAGTACTATTCATAGGGTGTCTGCTGGGATACGGTAAGCTTATCCCTTTAAAATATCTAGGGGCACATAACCAAACATAGCAAGCTGAGTGTTACTCTCCTTTCCTCTTTGAAAGACTTGGGTCAAGAGAGGTAGAGATCATCATTCCTAACTGCCCTTCCACTCAGCTCCCTCCCCCAACCTTTGGAAGAAAAGGGAGACTTTTGACCATTGAATAGAACCAGTGTAGGCACTTTCATTCACTCAAAAAATACTAGTCAATGAATAGCTAATGATGAATTGGACTCCGTCCCTTCTCCCGAAGAACTCACAGTCTAGAGAGAAAGACACATCCATAAGGAGTTAAGATTTTATCCCCAGGGATTATGGAGAGCTGTTGAAGAGATAAACATGTGTGGATAGAGTATAGAGAATGGACTGGAGGCAGAGCAAAGTGATGGCCATGCCTGCAAGAGGTATTCGCAGTCTGATGGAAGGGGTTGCAGGGGACAGTAATGGAAGGAGAGGTGGGTGACAGAACTGCATAGATAAAACGTAAAGAGAGGAATCTTAGCATTTTTTATGAGATAAGAATACAACAGAAGGAGCCTGTTGTGTAAGCTAGAAAGAAGAGTTGTCGTTCAGTCGCTCAGTCATGTTTGACTCTTTGCGACCCCATGGACTGGTACACACCAGACTTCCCTGTCCATCACTATCTCCGAGTTTGCTCAAACTCACGTCCATTGAGTCGGTGATGCCATCCAACCACCTCATCCTTTGCCAGCCTCTTCTCCTGCCCTTAATCTTTCCCAGCATCAATGTCTTTTCCAATAAGTTACTTGTTCATATCAGGTGGCCAAAGTATCAGAGCTTCAGCTTCAGCATCAGTCCTTCCAATGAATATTCAGGGTTGATTCTCTTTAGGATTGACTGGTTTATCTCCTTGCTGCCCAAGGGACTCTCAAGAGTGGATAAGTTCAGTTATGGACTCTGAGTTTGTGATCCTCTGGGATCTCCAATTAGAGATGTGCAGCGGGCAAACAGATGTGCATTTCCTAAACACAGCAAAGAGCTGTGGGCTATGGGCCAGACTTGAGAGGAAGAGCAGAGGTAGGAGAGATCTCATGAGATTATCCAAGAAGGACACATAGATCTGTGGCTTCAGTGCCTATTAGCAGTGACCTGGGATCTCTATTTTCTAGTCTTTAAAATGGAACTAATAATCCTACCCAAGTCACTGGGTTATTATGAGAATTAAACACAGGTAGAGTGCCTAAACGGAGAAAGCAATGGCACCCCACTCCAGTACTCTTGCCTGGGAAATCCCATGGGTGGAGGAGCCTGGTGGGCTGCAGTCCATGGGGTCGCTAAGCGTCAGACATGACTGAGCGACTTCGTTTTTATTTTTCACTTTCATGCACTGGAGAAGGAAATGGCAACCCACTCCAGTGTTCTTGCCTGGAGAATCCCAGGCAAGAACAGGAGAGCCTGGTGGGCTGCTGTCTATGGGGTGGCACAGAGTTGGACATGACTGAAGTGACATAGCAGCAGCAGCAGCAACAGCGGAGTGCCTAAAACAGTGCCTGGCACATAGTAAATGCACAATAAATGCTCAGTATTGTTATTTACATTACTATTTCTAGAAGTTCCTAGAAGGAGGATAGTATGCTCAAACTTGTCTCAGTCTCACATAGTCATTCATCCTAAGAAAATATCACAAATGTGGAGTTAATTAAGAAAAGGTGACTGAGAGTATGTCAGAGTCGACTTTGAAGAGCTAGAATTGGAACTCTAGTGCCTACAATCTGGCTGGTGACGTCTTGCAGAAGCTAAGACATCAATACATTATGAAAAGACCCAGAGCACTACTTAGAGTCCAGTTAGCTCTGACCAGTCACATTCTAATGACCTGGGTGCAAATGAGTTAAAAACACATGGACTCGATTTCCTGTCCAATACACATGGGTTTCAAAATTAAGGGGAAGGAGCACACGCCAAAATGCAATTCATAATAATCAGTGTAATAATGAATGGTTCATTGAGCTGGAAACATCAATGGATCATCTGTGATGCTCATTAGACCCACGAGGAGGCAGGTTGAAATACTCAGGAAACAGAAAGAGATCAAAGAGGCTCGATCCCATCAGTTCTTAAAGTTGAAATATGACTAGATTGGAGAAGAAAAAGAAAGATGGTTCTTAAGTCTGGTCAGGAATATGGCATTAAGAAAGAGAAAAAAAGATAGGTTGAAAGGTGACTACTTGCAGCTCTGGACTGAGTGCTGGAGTGTACCTTGGGAGGGAGGTGGGATCCTGTTCCAGTTCCTCCCTGGTTAGCTGCTGAAACTTGGATGGGTTCTTTCACCTGCTCGAGCCTGTTTCTTCACCTGGAAAGTGAAGCTTCTGGTTAAAATATTCTCTAAGTTCTCCTGGCATGGTGAACATCAGTAAGCATTTTTAAGCAGAAAATAGGGACTTGAATTCTCTTGGTGTCTAGTAAGAAAACATCATGCCAAACTATTATAGAAACAACATGTCAGGCACTTGAAGACTTGGAAAAAAAGAATGCTTGAGAAGAGACAACTTTCCTGATCGTAGCAGGTCTCTGCTTTTGCCAGTTGAATGCCTCATTGAGGAAAGCTGAAAAACATATCCAGATGGGAATGTTTTAATAAGGCAGTTTTGGCCCAATCTCCTGCTGCTGCAGTCAATAGCAGTTTTTGCTAATGAGCTTTGACAGGATTAGAAATATTAAAGTAAATTAGACGTGTGGCAAATATACATTTTGACTGAATTACAAATGTCTGGATTAAAAAAAAAAATTCACCTAAAGCCAAATATCCTAATCAGAGAACTTGTGTCTGGGATAACCACAATAAATCTAAATAACAATAATTATTATTATCAAACTTTTATTGTTTAGCCTTTTATTAACTAAATGGTACAAATTTGCCATTAAGATTCAGAGCAAGAGTTTCTGAGCTCCGTCAGTTGCTAGATTGCTCCTGGGGTTGCTAGCTTCATGTTTGTTGCACTGAATAGTCACTCACTTTAAACTGACAGCAGGAAAGGAGGAAGGAGTTTTTTAGATACTTCCTTTTTCTCTGCTGCTACTGCTAAGTCGCTTCAGTCGTGTCCAACTCTGTGTGACCCCATGGACTGCAGCCTACCAGGCTCCTCTGTCCGTGGGATTTTCCAGGCAAGAGTACTGGAGTGGGTTGCCATTGCCTTTTTCTCTAGTACTATCTTATTTCCCTCATAGTGTATATTTTTCCTCTGGATCAATGGTAATTTACCATGGGTGCTGCTGTACCTAATTATGAAGATTTTTCCATCTTATATAATTTTGAGATGAAAAAGCTGGCCTTCTGCTTTTAATTCATTCATTAAAACTCTTTAAAAAGGTCTTTGTCTTCCAAGAAGCATAACCCAAATGGGGGTTAAATCACTCAAAATTAAATGATTCCTTTAAGATTATTTTGTTTATTGTTAGGAATACTAGTACATCAAATGATTCCACAAAGATTCTGGTTATTAATAAAATTAAGCTTTATTATTCCTACTTGTGTTATTATTTTAAGTTTTATAAGCATTTATTGGCTAAAAAAGGATATAAACTTCTTCCAAAACGTTGTCTAGCTAATACATTCTTTTAATGTTCAAACAATGAATCGATTTATCTATTTAACTGTTTGAATATTCTTTTTGTCTTTATATGTAAAGTTAACAACTTTTACAATAATTAGTAATACATTGTACTCTTAAAATTAGTAAGTGTGCACTTCCTTAAAGAAATAATAGAATTTCAACATCAGTTCAGTTCAGTCGCTCAGTCGTGTCTAACTCTTTGTGACCCCATGGACTGCAGCACACTAGGCTTCCCTGTCCATCACCAACTCCCAGAGTTTACCTAAACTCGTGTCCATTGAGTCGGTGATGCCATCCAACCATCTCATTCTCTGTCGTCCCTCTCCTCCTGCCTTCAATCTTTCCCAACATCAGGGTCTTTTCAACTGAGTCAGCTCTTTGCATCCGGTGGCCAAAGTATTGGAGTTTCAGCTTCAACATCAGTCCTTCCATGAATATTCAGGACTGATTTCCTTTAGGATGGACTCTCCTTTAGGAGATCCTTTTGGATCTCCTTGCAGTCCAAGGGATTCTCAAGAGTCTTCTCCAACACCACCATTCAAAAGCACAATTCTTTGGTGCTCAGCTTTCTTTATAGTCCAACTGTTTCTTTATAGTCCAACTGTCACATCCATACAAGACTACCGAAATTTTCAACATATAACACCCGTAAAGAGATTTTTAATCCAAGTTACATCAGTGACGCTTATCTGCATTTAAAAGTAAGTATTCAAATATTAATAAATTTGATTGACATGCTTTGTTCATATTATAGACTTTGTTACAATGATTAGACACCATAGATGTAACTGGAACTTACCCTGTCACACAATCATTGGGCGCACTTAAGTTCAGAAAGTTCAGAAATGACACCAAAGAAGGATTTTGCTGTTCAGTTTTCCAATGGTGGGACACAAATGTTTAAGTTAAGGGGCAAGTTTTGGCCAAAGTCAACCTGCAATGCATTTTTGCAATGTCCACAAGCTTCCCTCCAAAGCCTCTTCAAGAAAATTCTTTGCTCAATCCATTTCTGGGCCTTAATTTCACTATTCAAGGCTACAACTGGACACTTTTAAAAATGAAGAGCTTACGTTTGTTTACAAGAGAGAGGCATGAACCTAAGTCTGGAAGGTGAGAGAGATCCGCTGAGGCTGGAGAGAAAGACAGACTAGAGATTGTCAGGGGAAGCTGTAATGAGGCAACTCTGGTGTGAGAGAGGGAGATTTAATTAGGAATTTTCCCTGCGTACTGTGTGGCAAAGTTTTTTCTGTTAGCTCCCTCTTCAAAAATACTTTCACAAATTTTCTTTAGAGACATTTTGATATGAAATTTCTTTTCCTTCTAGATGAATCACATGCTTATTATTTTGAGAACAAGAAGGCTTAGTCTTATTCAAATGGCAAAGAAGGCAGCCAAGATCATGCTGTCCTTGTAACAGTGTTCACATTTAAATACTTCTTGGTTAGAAATAACAAATGGAAATATATTTCACGCACATATAGAAATGTTTATTTTGACTCAGCTATTCCACTTGAAGTAAGATAAAGTAATTAGAAATGTGGGCAAAGATCTATGTGCACAGGTATTCATTACCATTATTTGTAGGAGCAAAAATAGTGGAAATCTACAGAAGATAAATGGCTCATAAATTACACATAATCACATGATGGAATGTTATACATCTATTAAAATGATGCTTTCAAAGAGACTTATTAATTTAGAAAAGTCTTGTGTGTTTAAAGGTTATTTTTTATCAGTATGAAATATAATTTTATGACTGTGATTATTTTTTGCCAGTAAAAATAAATGCTTGACACAGATGTTTTGCTTGTATCTTCCTGAAAGTCTTCTAAGCCAAAACAGTTTTGGCCAGACTAATGGAATAGGACTTCAAGTACCCATCTGTCTGTGCTTTGTAGCCCTTTGATAACAATTTCCCCAGGGAAAAAGCCTGGCTCCCCAAATTGGGAACAAGCACTTCTTTAGCTCCCTTCTAAGTAAATAATGGGATGGTCATCTGAAGAGATACATTAGGTTAGGCCATTTCATTTTTCCAAGAGGATTTCAACCCCAACTCTTGGAATCCCCACCATGGTCACCACCCAGACTGAGTCTTAGAACTCATGGGTCAGTACCGCTGGTTCTCAAGGAGTGATCACTGAAGCCACAGCAGCGCATCATAACTTATTAGGAATGCACGTTATTGGACTCCACCCCAGACCTTCTAAAGCAAAACTTCTTTGGGCAAGCTGATAATCTAGGTTTTAAACCTTAGGGAAGCTACTATAAGCACAAGTGTGAGAACCACCATTCTGTATTTAACTCTAGGCGCTCAATGGGGTTAGACCTCACTACTGTACTCTCCCATACTTACCAATCCTTGGATGAAAAACATTTTACAATCATTGTTACTGATGATTTGGGGCTGCCCAGGTGGTACTGGTGGTAAAGAATCTACCTGCCAATGGAGGAAATAAAAGAGATGTGGGTTCAATCTCTGGGTTGGGAAGATCCCCTGGAGGAGGAAATGGCAACCCACTCCAGTACTCTTGGCCTGGGAAATCCCATGGACAGAGGAGCCTGGTGGGTTACAGTCCATGAGGCCACAAACAGTCTGACACAACTGAGTGGCTGAGCTCACAGAGCACAGATGATTAGTTACAGGATATGAAAACCATCTATTTTTCTTTAGAATCTAAAATCTACTTCTATAAACTATGCTGCTGCTGCTGCTAAGTCACTTCAGTCGTGTCCAACTCTGTGCGACCCCATAGACGGCAGCCCACCAGGCTCCCCCGTCCCTGGGATTCTCCAAGCAAGAACACTGGAGTGGGTTGCCATTTCCTTCTCTAATGCATGAAAGTGAAAAGGGAAAGTGAAGTCGCTCAGTCGTGTCCGACTCTTCGTGACCCCATGGACTGCAGCCCACCAGGCTCCTCCGTCCATGGGATTTTCCCGGCAAGAGTACTGGAGTGGGGTGCCATCGCCTTCTCCAGACTATGCTGCTACCCTATGTGAATCACCTCCCCTGAATTTGACTTGGTCTTTATTGAGGGATGTTACAAATCATAGACCACAAAATTCATCTTTTGCCCCCGTTGGAATATTCCTGAAGTAGGCCTTCTCGTCTCCACTCTGGCACTCTCCCCCTACTTGAAATGATATATTTTTAATTTATTTGCTTGCTTATTGTCTGTCTCTTTCACTACAATGTAAGATCCCTAACACAAAGACTTATTGCATACTGTATGGCTAATACCTAGAACCAAACCTGATCCAGAGTAGGTGCTTCAAGTGTGACAGTTACACAGCCATTTCCAACTCTGTGACCCCATGGACTACACAGTCCACAGAATTCTCCAGGCCAGAATACTGGAGTGGACAGCCTTTTCCTTCTTCCAGGGGTCTTCCCAACCCAGGGATCAAATCCAGGTCTCCTGCATTACAGGCAGATTCTTTACCAGCTGAGCCACAAGGGAAGCCCAGGTGCTTAATAATAGTGAAACAATAAATGAAAAGAATAAATCACATTATTAGTTACATTACATGATAACCAAGTATTTATGACTTCTGTCTGTTCACAATATCATCAATAGCAGTATTTCTGTTGATCATTTGACCTGTTTTTAATCTTATGAACCCCAGTGTGAAAGTATGAAAGTGTTAGTCACTCAGTTGTGTCTGACTCTTTGTGACCCCATGGACTGTAGCCCCACTAGGCTCTTCTGTCCAAGGAACTCTTCAGGCAAGAATATAGGAATGGATTGCCATTCCCTTCTCCAGGAGATCTTCCCAACCCAGGGATCAAACCCAGGTGTCTTGCATTCCAGGCAAATTTTTTACCGTCTGAGCCACCAATGAAGCCCCTATGAGCCTTTTGTAATTGACAAGGCTCCCCTTCTAAAATTACAAAAGGATACTACAAAGTTAGAGCAAACTCTGTGGCATGCTAGAAGCAAGGATAAAGGTTCTTATGGTTTGGAATTTTCAGTCAATTTATGATTCCAGTTTATGATCTTACCTTTGTTTTTTCCTTCCGCTGCTCATGTTTTTAACTGATGTCATATCACTCTATTTTGTGACTTGAAGTGTGAGCACTTGAACACATTGTTGTGGTTCAAATCAAAGTCTCACCACTTATTTTTTATGTGATTTTGAGCAAATTGTATAACCTTTGTCTGCCTAAGTTTCCTCATCTGTAAAATGAAGATCATAAGAGTTTTTACTTTATATGGTAAAGGTCTTAGAATGGTGTTGAGCAGTAAAGTGTCTGTCTACAATGCGGGAGACCTGGGTTCGATCCCTGGGTCAGGAAGATCCACTGGAGAAGGAAATGGCGATCCACTCCAGTACTATTGCCTGGAAAATCCCATGGACAGAGGAGCCTGATAAGTTACAGTCCATGGGGTTGCAAAGAGTCAGACACGACTGAGCGACTTCACTTTCACTTTCACTGTAAATAGTAGGCGCTATCATGCTGGTGATGGTAAAAGGAAACAAGTAAACATAGAGATATAAAGAAAATATGCTTAAGTGTTTTTAGTGGTCATCTCTCAGAGCAGAGTCAGGGAATTTGTATTTTCTTCTCACACTTTCTGTGCTCTCAAAATCTTAAACAAAGAGCATGTTTAAAAAAAAAAAAAGAAAGGAAAAAAGAAATGGCCTATGGAGTCCTGGGCTTGTGTAACTGAGTCTGAATAACATGACAGGAGAATTTACTCCAGTCAAATCCCTAAAGAGCAATATACAGATCTGTCAGGAAAACATCAGCCCCTGGTTTATCTGGAGATATATAGCTGGAGCAGACAACTGTGAGAGACACAAAGAGAGATGATTCAATCACAAAGATGACAGTGTTGGCTTATGTCCCTCAAGGGTTTCTAAAATCTGAACCTGGTCATGTAGGAAGGTGGTGATGGTCTTCTATAACCTTTACATGTTTCAACCACAATAAATCATGTTATTTTAGGCTTTTACTGCCATTCTTAAACTTTTACCCATTATTTTCCAAACTCAGCCTAATTTTAAAGTAAAAAGGAACAAAGTAGGAAACAATAAAAGGTACCAGATCTTCATTAGACTCTTGACAATGACCCTGTTGTAGAGTGAAAGTCGCTCAGTTGTTTCCAACTCTTTGCGAAACCCATGGACTATGCAGACCAGGGAATTCTCCAGGCCAGAATACTGGAGTGGGTAGCCTTTCCTTTCTCCAGGGGATCTTTCTCCAGTTTGATCCCAGGAATCAAACCAGGGTCTCCTGCATTGCAAGCAGATTCTTTACCAGCTGAGCTACCAGGGAAGCCTTTGTTTTAGTAAAACCCATGTAAAGTGTAAGACTCATTACCTAGTTGAGATGGACACTGAGTTATCTCTCTTGTCCTTCCTAATCCACCCTTCACCCTGCTCTGTGTCCTAAGTCACTGACCACTATGGAGTCTATCAGTTGGGCTTCTTTGCCCTCTGGTTTCCATCTGCTTTGGATAATGGCCATTGCTGGCAAGGGACTCAAGGTCAAGAGGAGAAAGATGTTGGGAAAATTTGGCCTAGGCTCCTTCCCTGCAGGACCCTGGGTTGGCCGTAGTTGTGGTCCTCCACCAACAGCTACAGCTCCCATCAGGCAGCCCTCTCCTAGAGTTGCAGACACTTTCCACATTCCAGCACCTGCTTCCTACCTCTCCTCCAGACTCTGGCTGTAGTGGCTTCCTTCCAGCTGCAGCAAGCCATAGAATGTCCCACCATAACTCACTGGCTTCCCTTAACCTTCCACAGACCTTCATCAAACTCTTGACAATGACCTTGTTTGAGCATCAGGAGGGCCAAGATCCTGACTGATATGTAGGTAAATGTGCCAGAAGAGTTGCAGTGAAAGAAACCAATAGGACTTGTACATAGTTCCAAGCCTCCTAGCAGCCAAGTCAGAAAGAAGAGCATGATGGAGTACTTGGCTCTCCTTATCTGACAAAAGGAAGCATATCAGGAAGCAGCAGCAGATTTTTTTTTACTCTACTTAATACTTTATAATGATCTATATGGGAAAAGAATCTGAAAAATAATGGATATATGTCTATGTACAACTGACTTACTTTGCTGTACACTTGAAACTAACACGACATTGTAAATCAACTAACTCCAACAAAATTTACCAAAAATAAAAAAAATTTTTTTCTATTCTTTTCTATACACTGAGCCCCGAGTGAAATTTTTCACCTGGGTCTCTAGGTAGTCAGGCCAAGGTTGTTTCAGCAAGTTTACATCCGAATCACAGCACCAGATATGTCGGGGGAGTGTGTAATTTCCTTGGTTCTGTCTCGCTGCAGCAAAGATTCAAAATGGTGGACCAGTGTTACAGCTCAGTTACAGCTCAGAGCCTTGTTCGGCAAGCAAAGGAAAGTACACCCTCAAGGCATGAGGGCAGTCCAGCCCCAAATGAGAGGCCTCAATCCATCTTGGCTTCTCTTTTTGTCTCCTCCCCTCTGAGCCTGCCCTATGCAAATTGGTCTAGCCAAAAAGGGGGTGTGTTTATTTCACCTGAAGTTCTCACTCTGGTCCATGGATTTTCTTTTGTTCCATTTTCACAGGTTTTTCCCTTTCTTTGTCTTCTGGCCACAGCCATTTTGGACTCCTGTTTCCTATTCTAACTACCTAACAGGTCTTTACACAGTAAAAGTGTCCATACATCCCACTTCTATTATGGTGCTCTAACTCTTCATTTAGGAAGAAAATGTCAACTAAAAAAAATATGCACAACCTAAAAGTTAAGAGTTAGGTTTTATTTGGTGGGAATTTTAGGACCTGAACCAGGAGACAGTATCTCAGATAACCCCAAAAGCGCAGACTTTCAGGAGGCAGGGGAGAAGCCAGGCTATATACAAGCTTGCAGCAAGGGACAGGTAATCTGAATATTCAGATTACTGTTAATTAAGAGGAAACTAAATGTCTCCTGTGAAGAGATTTAGTGATCTAAATACAAGCCACAGGGCTTGCTGAAATAATTTCTTTCATATGCATCTAGCTATCTAGGGCCAATCCTGCTTTCTTTATTGTTCACATACTAATTCCTGTTTACCATAAGAGACAGGGAATGTGGTGGATGGCTGCCTCTCACATCCCCTTAGCTCCTCGGCGCTTACTGGGGAGGACATAGCTGATGGTTTCCAAATAACTGGCTTTGTTTCACCTGGGCTCAGAAATTTGCATTTGGAAAAGGCTAGGGCATGGCAAAGCACTCCAGTACTTTTGCATGGAGAATCCCATGGACAGAGGAGCCTGGCCCTGGCAGACTACAGTCCATAGGGTCTCAAAGAGTCAGAATATTTCTCATGAGCAACATGAAAGAAGGTCACTACATCTGGCCAAAATGATAATAATGCCTGTGAGGTAACTAGACTGCCAGGAACTTTGTGGTATCTTCTAGAAAAGTGCCACTAGACACATAGAAGATTCTCAAGAAATAATAGTTGAATAAGACAATGAATATATTAAAATCTTTGAAGGTTCACATCTCAGTCTCTTAAATGTTGCTGTTGTTCAGTCACCAAGTTGTATCCAACTCCTCAAGACACCATGGACTGCCCCACAGGAGGCTTCCCTGTCCCTCACCATCTCTGGGAGTTTCTCCAAGTTCATATCCATTGTATCGGTGATGCCTTCCAACCATCTCATCCTCTATCACCATCTTCTCCTTCTGCCTTCAACATTTCCCAGCATCAGGATCTTTTCCAATGAGTCGGCTCTTCACATCAAGTGGCCAAAGTATTGGATCTTCAGTTTCAGCATCAGTCCTTCCAATGAGAACAGTTTTTAAATGCTACTCTTCCTTTAAGGAAGAAACACGACATTGTAGAACAAAGTTCTCAAACTTGGCTGAACGCTGGTGTTATCTGAAGAACTGTAACAAATACTGTGGCCTGGGTCTTATGACAAGTCATTCTGATTTCATTGGTCTGGGGTTCATCCAGAATATGAGGATTTTTTTTTTAAATATCATCCAGATGATTCTTATATGCAGTCCAGATGAGAACATGGGTTTGCAAAATGTTCTGAAATTAAAATCAAGTGCCCTGGATCCAGGTTTCAATTCTACTAATGACAAGCAGAGTTCAACTCCTCTGAGGCACAGTTATCCCATGTGTGAAATGAAGACAAAAATATCTGCCCTAAAAAAAATTGACCCTAAAGATCTCACAGGCTTTTGTGTGAATTAAGTAAAATTATGTTTGCAAAAATTCTTTGTAAATTCTAAATCACCTTATGTAGATATCACCATCATCATCAACATGTAAAAGGAAATGTGTTAACATATTACCATTAGTAACACATAAATCTGCTTTACAGTGCTGAATATTCTCCTTCAGGTCACATTTTAAAGTCCACACAGCAGTACATTTGATATTGAAGATTTTCTTGAGATGATACTTGAGGTCTGTAACCCATTATCTCTCAAGTTAAACAAGACACACGATACTTGGCAACAAGACTGATAGCTCAAAGTAGTGGGAAAAGGCTTTTTCTTTAAACTTGATGAATTTGTAAAATATAATAATAATCTTTAAACAAGCCATGCTGAGGATGTGTATTTCCTTGGTCAACAGTCTCCAGCTTTTTGGGTTGGAGAGTCCGACTGTGGCCCAGGATGGATGGATGTGACCCCAGCATTATTCTTTCTCTCCCAGGTGTGCATCTCACAGTGGTGATCATTATCTTGCATTCTTAGCATTTTAGAATCCTCAAATCAGTCGGCTCCTTTCCATTGTTATTCATCCCCTTAACATGTATGATCATAGGAGAATACATTCCTTTTCTTTTTCAAAAGACCTCAGTTCAGTTCAGTCCAGTCACTCAGTCGTGTCCGACTGTTTGCAACCCCATGAATTGCAGCACGCCAGGCCTCCCTGTCCATCACCAACTCCAGGAGTTCACTCAAACTCGCGTCCATCGAGTCAGTGATGCCATCCAGCCATCTCATCCTCTGTCGTCCCCTTCTTCTCCTGCCTCCAATCCCTCCCAGCATCGGAGTCTTTTCCAATGAGTCAACTCTCCGCCCGAGGTGGCCAAAGTACTGGAGTTTCAGCCTCAGCATCATTCCTTCCAAAGAAATCCCAGGGCTGATCTCCTTCAGAATGGACTGGTTGGATCTCCTTGCAGTCCAAGGGACTCTCAAGAGTCTTCTCCAACACCACAGTTCAAAAGCATCAATTCTTTGGTGCTCAGCCTTCTTCACAGTCCAACTCTCACATCCATACATAACCACAGGAAAAACCATGGCCTTGACTAGACAGACCTTAGTTGGCAAAGTAATGTCTCTGCTTTTGAATATGCTGTCTAGGTTGGTCATAACTTTTCTTCCAAGGAGTAAGCGTCTTTTAATTTCATGGCTGCAGTCACCATCTGCAGTGATTTTGGAGCTCCAAAAAATAAAGTCTGACACTGTTTCCACTGTTTCCCAGACCTCAGTAGATATTTATAAATTCAGTCCCCAAAATTTGTCATTCCATATTCTACTAACATAATTCTATTTAAATCTAGTGGGACATTTTGAAACTTTCTTTGAACTAAAACAAATAGTAGGATTCAAGTGATACATTTTTATAAAACTGTAGGATGTCTATTCACATGAAAAATCTGTTTTCCTTATAAAGTGTATATTGTTTACTAGACCTCATTTAATTTCTATAAAATTTGCTAGGATGAGAAAGGGAGGAGAAAAAAACTGTAGATTTTTTCCAACCTAAACTTTTCCATAAGTTTCCTTAATATGCAGGCCTCATGTCGGCTCATCACCACACAGCCATTTCCTAGAGCAAAAAAAAAAAAAAAATCTCCCTTATAAGTCTATAAGCCTTGTCAAGCAAGTTTGAAGTCTTTAGGAAAATCACTTCTTGCTAACGCTATGATTTTAATTCAACCAAGAGCCTTTGGCATCTCTTCAAGTTTACTCTAAGCTCAAATGTCCACTTATAAACTCATTTGTACAGATACTTCTGGGAGATGGTGCAGGTTTCTAAGAGGCTGTAGGATTGTAAGGATGGGGAAGGGGCAGTGTAGAGGTCACTTTGCTGAAGAATTTGCCTGCAAAGACTCCAATAAATGTTAGCTTTGCAGGTAGGAAACAGAAAAGAATTCTTATAAATTTCAAAAATATAAGAAAATATGTTTAGCAAGTGAAGAGATTAGATATAAAGCAAGATGGGGGAGAATCAGAAAAACACTGGTAAATTTTTTTTAACTTTTAATTTTTTTATTGGGGCATAGCTGATTAACAATGTTACGATAGTTTCAGGTGAATAGGGAAGGGATTCAGTCATACATATACTTGTATCCTTTCTCCCCCAAACTCCACTCCCATCCAGGCTGCCACATAACATTGAACATTGATATATTTTTAAAAATATACATTGGGGTACTTTGATTCCTTGATAGCACTTATGTGCTTCAATGATTTTATATATTCAACATCAGTTCAGTTCAGTTCAGTTGCTCAGTCATGTCC
The DNA here is from genome assembly GCA_006410935.1 of Redunca redunca. NCBI lineage: Eukaryota > Metazoa > Chordata > Mammalia > Artiodactyla > Bovidae > Redunca > Redunca redunca. The sequence continues at coordinate 297,127 of SJYQ01000331.1, read as the reverse complement.
AACTCTTTGTGAGCCCATGGACTGCAGCACGCCAGGCCTTCCTGTCCATCACCAACTCCCAGAGTTTACTCAAATATTCAACTTGGCAGTTCAATATCAGATGACAAATTACATGATCTTAGCATGTAAAACCAGGCTCAGATAAAAATCACCCTTTCTTAAGTGTACAGTTTAGTGACTTTTAGTACATTCACAAGGTTAGTATATTCACCATAATCACTACCCAATTATAAGTACATTTTCATCACCCTAAAAAGAATACCATATCCATTAGGAGTCACTTCCCATATCCTTACCTCAAGCCCTAGTAACCACTAATCTAATTTCTATCTTTATGAATCTGTCTTTGACATTTGATATAAAAGGAGTCATACAATATATGATCTTTGTATTAATGAGTGTGTGTGTGTGGCTTCTTTGTCCATGGGATTTCTCAGGCAAGAATATTGGGATGGGTTGCCATTTCCTTCTCCAGGGCACCTTCCTGACCCAGGGATGGAATCTCTGTCTCCAGCATTGGCAGGTGGATTCTTTACTACTGAGGCACCAGAGAAACCTCATTGTTTCCTTTAGTTCTTTGCTGATAGTTTTAACAGTTGACTTAAAAGAACAGTTTCTACTGACTTCTTTTTTCTTCTTTGTATGGACTATACTTCTCTGTTTCTTTGCAGATTGGAATCTGGATATTTTAAACAGTATAATATGATAATCCCGAAATTAAGTTGTTCTCCTCTCTAGGGAGTGTTGCTGTTGCTGTTCATTGTTGTTACTATTTGTTTGCCCATTCATTTACTTACTAATCCTGTAAAATCTATACCATTTTTTTATCTGCAGCCATTGAAGTACCTTATTGGTTAGCTTGTGCCATGCTGTGTTCAGTCATGTCTGATTCTTTGTGATCCTTTGGACTACAGCCTACCAAGTTCCTCTGTCCATGGGATCTCCCAGGCAAGAACACTAGAGTAGGCTGTCATTTCTACTCCAGAGAATCTTCCCAACCCAGGGATCAAACGTGTGTCTCTTGCATTGAAGGCAGATTCCTTACCACTGAGCCATCAGGGAAGCCCCAGTGATTGCATAGAGGTTTCCTTTAATGCCTTGAACCTGTAAGTTTCCCACTCTTTCCTGAGAGTTTCTGTGTATTTGTTGTGGCAGTTTACAATTCTGCTTCAGGCTTTACTACTGCTTATACAGAGCCTCAATGACAGCCAGAGGCTCTCTTGCCTTCTCTTTCTTGATTGTGTACCTATGCATGTCCTTCTAAGCCCCAGTAACAGTTTGGAACTTTTTAAAGTCCCTTATTCCAATTTTCCCTTTGGAAATCCCCACCTGGTGTTACTGCCTCTAACAATTGTGATTCTAAACAATTGCCATTGATTATTTTCAACAAACAACCTGGGAAAAGGAATTTCCCACTGAGCCAGGTCTGAGTCAAGGTAAATAAAGACAAGCTCTGCAATGAAGGTTTTCAGAGAGCTGCCAGGCAGGTCATATCATAATAAATCTCTGGAGATGGGACTTTGGGTAAGCTCCAAATCCATCTGCCCTCTTCAGGGCTGTGAGTCTGTTGGTTTTCATAGCTGCTATAGTTGCAAGGTTGTTTGTATTCAAGGCTACCACAAAAATGGGGAAAGGAGAATGAGTAAGGGACCATTAAAATGCCACAAAATATGCTGTCCTTATCAAAATACAGTCATATTTCTTGAACAAATACTCCTTAGATTTGCACAAACTTTTGATTAATTTTCAGAGTACAAAAAAAGTTAATTTTGAAAGTTTTTTTTTACCAGTGTTTTTGTGGGTTTTATAAAGGAGTGGGTTTTATAAAGGAGTGTATTTTTGAAGGTCCTTGCTCCATCTTCTGGAAGTACTTTCTCCCAAATATTAATTTCTCAAGTGTCGTTGATTGAAACGGTCCTGCTTTGGGATCACAGTTCTAATTTTAGATAGCCATGTGACCTTGTACATGCATGGCCTTCCTGAGCCGAGAGGTTTTTGCTTCAGAAAATTTCTTGAAAAATCTATGTAAGCGTCCAGAATGTTGTTGTTGTTTAGTTGCTAAATTGTGTCTAACTCTCTTGCAACCCCAAGGACTGTAGCCTGCTAGGCTCCTCTGTCCATGGGATTTCCCAGGCAGAACACTGGAGTGGGTTACCATTTCCTTCTCCAGGAGATCTTCCTGACCCAGGGATCAAACCCACATCTCCAGCATTGGCAGGCGGATTCTTTACCACTGAGCCAAGAGGAAAGCCCAAGAGTGCAATATAGATGCACACAATTTTTTTTTTTCCCAAGTTGACCTGAAGTAAAATGATACTAGCAGTCCACTCTAGTTGCAGATATAGTAAAAAAAAAGTTGATGGTTGTCAGCTGGTCATGTTATCCTGATAATAGGAAGTTCAGTTCAGTCACTCAGTCATGTCCAACTCTGCAATCCCATGGACTGCAGCACACCAGGCTTCCATGCCCATCACCAACTCCCAAAGCTTGTTCAAAGTCATGTCCATCAAGTTGGTGATGCCATCCAACCATCTCATCCTCTGTCATCCCCTTCTCCTCCTGCCTTCAATCCTTCCCAGAATCAGTCTTTTCCATTGAGTCAGTTCTTTACATCATGTGGCCAAAGTATTGGAGCTTCAGCTTCAGCATCAGTTCTTCCAATAAATATTCAGGACTCATTTCCTTTAGGACTGACTGGTTTGATCTCCTTGCAGTCCAAGGGACTCTCAAGAGTCTTCTCCAACACCACAGTTCAAAAGCACCGATTCTTCAGCTCTCAGCTTTCTTTATGGTCCAACTCTCACATCCATCCATGCCTACTGGAAAAGCCATAGCTTTGATGACCAGAAGCCAGTAGGCAAACAAGGATCTCCTTTACCATTGGGGGAGCCAACCCACCAGAAGCTAAAGTTGTGTATTCATAGTGCAGGCAGCAAAGTGGACAGCAGTGGGTGAATTCACTATAGTAGAAGGGGCAGCGTGGGATTCAGGCCTTGGTCCTTCCACATCCAGGGAGCTAATTGCAGCAACCACAGCCTGACAAAGACAAGGTAACTAACCAGGGCTCTGACACCACCGGGATGTTGATCCAGTTCATCCATCCTATCAGGAAAGTAGCTGAGGCCTGAAATGATAGCTCAGAGTGAAAGGAATCTCAAATGAATAGAAGGGCATGAGTGTGTGTATGTGTGGTGAGTTTCAAGAATGACCTCAGATCCAGCTGCCACACAGAAACTGCAGCTTGTTGTGTGAGTGCTCCCAATTTTAGTCTCTTACTCTTCTTAGAGACTGTGGCTGGCCACCACTGCAAAGCATAACAGAGTGGATTCATGGATCTGAGTGAGGCAAATGGTGGCCATTCCACCGCTCAACCAGTAGACAGTTTGAGATAAGCTGTCAGCTGCCTTCTTAACTGCTTGCCTCTCTTTTCCTATCTGCTGGATGGTTCTCTCCTGCCTCTCGAGGGAACTTGTGCAGCCTGCCTGCAGGGCAACCACAAATGCCAGGGATATTATACACCCAGTGGTAACTCTCAACTCATGATGGACAGAAGTCAGTGGATAAATATCACAGCTTCCTCACCTCTGATGGCAGTCTGTTCTGTGACACATTTCACATGGTTTTGCCAGGGGCTCCCCAGGGAGTTGAACTCAGTCACCCACAGTGGTTAAGTGCTTATCACTGCTCCATGTATCAGCTATGTATCTTCCCTCAGTTCTCTGCTTCCTTACTCTGCCCCTTGGAATCACCTTCCCAAATAACCTACCTACTTTGCTTCTGCGTCTGCTTTTGGGAAAACTCCAATTAAGATAGTGTTTTAAAAGTTAAAAACAAAAGTGCTAACAGGGAATGATCAGAGGCAGAGAAAATACCCAGGAAATGAGGAGGCGGTGCAGAGATCACAGGCTCATCTTCACCCAAAGTTCATATCAAGGACTGAAAAGAGAGACAGCAGGAGAACAGAGGGGCCAGGACTCCAGGGGGACATGCCCTATGTGGACAGTGGCTTAGGAGGGCCATCCTCATCCACTCAGTTTAGAAGAGAACTGATGGGAAGAATTCCAGGAAATCTTATGAAAGGGAAGTACCTGAATAGGGCCTCAGGGGACATGGGAGGTCTGCGCTTGTTCATCTGCTCATTTACTTACATATTTATTGATGGCCTGCTGCTTGCCAGGCATCATTTGGGGTTTTGAGGATACAGCTAGGAACAAACTAGCAAGACCCTTTCCTCATAGAACTCTGATTCTAACAGGGGAAGACAGACAATGAACAAAATTAAATGTACACTATGCCAGTAGGTGGTTAAGTGCTATGAGGAAAAATAAAGGTGGGTAAAAGAGAATGGTGGGGTTTGTTTAGCTTTGTTTCTGTTTTGTTCTAAGGTTAGGGGTTGTGGTGTCCCAAGGACGAAAGAACAGAAAAAACCAAGGAGGGTCTTGGAATGCAGGAATGGAAAAAAACAGACCCTTATCATCCTCCCTCCCGCATGTTGTCACTATTAACGGATTTCAGGTCCTCCTGAGCAGTATTACCTGTCTCCCCTCCTACAGGGAGAAGGTTTTTGCNAAAAAATTTTTTTGTTTATTTAGCTGTGCTGTGTCTTATTTACAGCATGTGGGATCTAGTTCCTGGACCAAGGATTGAAACCAGGCCACCACCACCGCCCCCCTCCCCATATTGGGAGTGTGTAATATTAGTCACTAGACCACCAGGGAAATCCCACCAGAATTTTTTACAGGTGAAATCTTATTATTTTTAAATGTTTTCCATGTTATTATTTTTAAATGTTTTCCATGTTAAAACACTGAAGCATCAAGCAAAACACATGTGCAGGTTAATTCTGGAAGACTGGTACAAGGTTGCCATCTTTCTGCTAAATATTCACAAAGCTTTCTGATTGCTTAACCACTCACTCGTCACCTTTGTCTTCAGTGAGTATCCAGAAATGAGTATTTTTTTTTTTCTTTATGGGCCTTGTTCTGGAAATAGGCTAAATTGATTTCAAAATTTCAAGGTGGAAAATAAAAATCATCTTGTTCTTTAGGTATATCAATGTTCAATAGCAGAAATGAGTAATATTTCATATCCCTTGTTTGATACACTTAGGGATACAAACACATCAATTAGTTTTTTTGAACTTGACATATGTCTTTCAACCCAAATCTCTGTCAAAGATAGATGCTAAATTTGGACTATTCAGACATCCATCCTCATTAAGAGTTTGACCAGGAAACATTGGCAGACACCCACGGCCCTGTCAAAAGAAGTCAGCTATAAGCCCATCTCAACAACCTCCTCTTGGCATTCCCAGAGAGTTTTGAATAATCGCTGTTATATTCATTCTGTAAACAGTTTTAATTTGCTGTCTCCCCGTTAGTATGTTTAGATTGCTAAATTATTTTGCCTGAATTCCAGGGTAATTTTTAAGAGGAAATAGCAGCTAACCTTCCCCATATTTGGGATCGGCCTGGCCAGCAGGAGACCTGGGCTCCAGTCCCAGTTTGCCACTAAACAGCTGCATGACCTTGGCCAACTCTCTTCACCTCTCTAGTCCTCAATTTCCTGTAGTTGATCTCTGAATTTCCTTTCAGCTTTAAAAAGTATTTGGACAGGGTAATTTAATTATGCAATAAGATCTCAAATCTAGTTTATCTTTATTCGGACTTACCCCAGGGTAGGCAAGGCAGGACGCGCCCTTGCGTTCATTCACCAACCATTGGCGGGCCTTCTACTATGTGTCAGACCCTCTGCCAAGCACTGGAGGCACAAATCTGAATATAACACAGAGCCTGCCTCATGGATCCTGCAGTCTGTTGGGAGCTTGGGGTGCAGCTACAAAGAAATCAACAAATATGATAGAGAACTATGTTAGAGGGCTTCATGGAGCTCAGGGGAAGCATAGGAAAGACCACGCAGCTCACATAGGAAGAGTCAGGGGAGGGTCACTGAAGAGGCAGGGCTTTCAGAATGAGCAGGGGTTAGAGAGGCAAAGAAGAGAAACAGCAGGCCATGCAAAAACATAAAGGAATAAAATCATCCCCCAAAAGTGCATGGGACTCAGAGAATGGCCAATAATTTTTGGTTGAGTGAATAAAATGGGATGACAATAATACCTGAACTACATTTTCATTCATTCTTTCAAGGAACAGGATTCTCTAGATGTTGCTAAATAGACGTGAGCTAACAGTCTTACTACTTTATGAAATCTGGGTCGTAGTTACTGTCACAATGGCTCATAACAGAGAATGTTCATTTCCCACAAACTTGTGTATATGAAACTTTAACTTTCTTGGGTGCGGAATAGACTCCTTACTGTATCCTACCTCTTAAGCTTTCGTGTCTTCATGACTCCACCACCTAAATGCTGAAAATATTCACAGTACACAAACAGGAAGTGAAGGATAAGATAAAGCGTTTCAGCTTACCAAGAAATAACTATTTCTATGTGAAAGCTATGTTCTTTCTAATTTGATAAGAATGAGAATCATAGCAGTGTACTGTGACTCCTTTTTCCTGAATATTCAACCACATAAAACACAAGACCCATAGATGATGACCTCCCATAATCTAAAATGCTTTTACAAATTGTTCCTAAAGCTGATACTTTCAAAGGAAACAGGTAAAGAAAGAAAACTATAAAAACAGCCAGCAAGCACTAGCTCTTCCTAAACTAAATAGCTATAGAATTGATCTATGTATAAGAGCTCTCTGAAGTTTCCAATTATCTGAACTTTGATTTAGAACAAATGCCTTTTCCGGAAATTCAGCTGTAAGAAGGTGTTAGCACCTTGGGAGAAAGAGGATTGAAAAATGTACACCATCTATGTTCCTTAAAGAATGAAACCCATAACAAGTTAATGTGTGCCCATATTCCCAGGATGTTTATTGCAACTGCTACTATGTCAGTTCAAATATTTCAATTTTAAGAAAAAAATCTGGAGAACTCAACAGGACTTAAACGCTTTTAAATGTAAGAAGGCATACTCAAAGGAAGCGCTCACCAACTGCAGAAGGCACACAAGAATGGAAACAACTACCCACTAGGCATGCTTGACAAAGAACCAATGTGAAAGACATCTTAACCTGGGATTCTGGAACTCCTTTCCCCACTCCTTGCACCTGCTCCAGCTCCTTTTTGCTTTATCATTGCTGCAGATGGGAATCTATTGGGTTGGCCAAAAAGTTCGTTTAGGTTTTCCATTACATCTTATGAAAACCCCTGAATGAATTTTTAGCCAACCCAATTTTATACCAGCATTCTACTGTATTTCAAGGGACTGTTTAATCCTCTTTCTATTAAAATTATTTGATCTCACTCACTTAGCTCCTTCAGAGAGACCAAAAAAAAAAAGATGGGGACATTAAAAAAACATGAGACAACATGAAGTTCAAGCATGTTTTATTGCTCATGTGATCAGTGATTTAAGCTATTTCATATTCAAACTGTGAATACTTCTCAAAACGACAATGTTTTGCAAAATGAAATACTTTACTCTTAAACATTCCCTTATCTGCACCCAACTTAGTTGGATATGCCTTGACTCACATTAATTTTACTTTTATCTGTTATTCTGAAAAGTCATGATTTTATAATAATCAGTAAAATATGGGAATTTAGAAAGCAAACATGAATCGTACTCTCATTCTTTGGGTTTTATCAGGTGGATCAGGCTGAAGTTAATTGTCTTTGTCTTCTAGGAAACATGCAAAAATATTTCCTCCTCCTGCCCTTATCTTTAGTTTGAGGGAGCTCTTTTTTTCCAAGGCCAGTGCTATATTCTGGAGTTCTTAAACCTTCAGAAAGAGGCAATCAAAATGAAGGACCAAACTTGTCCTTAGCAGATGTCTGGCATCTCCCTCTCCTCTAGCCAGGAAGCTATTGGATCATATAAAGTCCTGTTGGGGAGGGCTGTCTGCTTTACTCAACACACCAATTCAAATGCTAATCTCTTCCAGAAACACCCTCAGAGATACACCCAGAAATAAGGTTTAACCTGTCACTTGCCACCTCTTGGTGCAATCAAGGTGACACATAACATTAACAATCAGAGAAACCTAGGATTCCAGAGGTTGAGAGAGGACCGTTGGAGGTAGAGCCTTGTGAGGGAGGCTAAGCTGTTAGCAGGGCATTCCTGCTAAGTTTCCACGCCCCCAGATGAGTCAGGAGGCAACTAAGGGAACAGAAGAGAGTGGTTGCAATGAAGTCCAAGTTGCAAAAAGAGGTATAAGAGCTAGGGAAACAGGAGTTCAATCTTCTAATTTAAGGAGTCTGATTAATTTCAAGATGCTCTACCCAGAGCCCAGCCCACTCAGAGGGTCTCTGTCTTTCCTGTCCCTACCTTCTAATCTGAAGCCACCAAGCCAACTAGAAGAAATAACTGAAGACTTTGAGCAGAGGCCAAATATCAGTGGAGGAGGAAACAATGGGATTAAAAAAAAAAAGACAAAGACACTATAGGAGAGGAAGGGAAAATGTGGAAAGAGAAATTTCAGAAGAGGTGCTGTCTGCCTACTAAAGGGAAAAAAAATCTAGGGTCTGACAGAACACAGGGGAGGCTGACAGGCCAGCAAAACCAGGCTCAATTCCCATCCTCTTGTGAACATGATGATAAATCTTGTATCAAGGGTAAAGAATGAATTGAACATTCTCAGGATTGTAAATGTAGGCTTGACCAATAACAAGAAGACTGCTGTGTTATAAATGACATTACCAGTCTCTTGTGACAAGGGGCATCATTGTTGCTGTCTAGTTGCCCAGTCGTGTGTGACTCTTTGCAACCCCATAGACTACAGCACACCAGGCCTCCCTGTCCCTCACCATCTCCCAAAGTTTGCCCAAGTTCATGTCCATTGCATCGGTGATGCCATCCAGCCATCTCATTCTCTGATGCCCTCTTCTCCTTCTGCCCTCAATCTTTCCCAGAACCAGGGACTTTTCCAATGAGTCAGCTGTTCGCATCAGAAGACCAAAATTCTGGAGTTTCTGCTTCAGCATCAGTCCATCCAATGAGTATTCAGAGTTGATTTCCCTGAAGATTGCCTGGTTTGATCTCCTTGCTGTGAAAGTGACTCTCAAGAGTCTTGTCCAACATCACAGTTCAAAGGCATCAATTCTTCGGCGTTCAGAAGGGACATAGTGCAGAGATATTAAGAACTTTTCAGAGGTTATCGCTGGAGAAGAACAACTTCCCATACTCATCTACCCTTCCATAAAAAAAAAATGCTTTTAAAAATTTTATTGTGAAAATATCACCTTGTATTTATGTCTTATCTTCAACAAATAGTGACTGGACAGAGACAGAGGTGGACACGTGGATGCTTCTGAATTTCCCTTTTCCTTCTTTGGCTAAAGGCAAGGAGAGGAGATGAGAATGAACCCAGGGTCTAGAGGAGGCTGGGAGTAGAGGCTGCCTCTCAAGCTGTGTGTCAGGAGAGACCTGAGCCAGAAAGGTGGCGGTCTGCTTGCCTTCAACACACTCATGGTGACTCTGCAATGCGTCCCAGAATTCCCATTCCTGTATGCTTCTGGGTAGGCTGGGCCATATGTTGGTGTGAGATTTGGAGAGCAGAAGTAAAAATTTTGGAGAGCAGAAGTAAAAATTTTGGAGAGCAGAAGTGAAGAGGCAGTCATATTGGTTCCTGTGCTAGCAAGGTGGGCGTCTGCGCTTGTTTATCATTCTGTCTGGCAACCCACCTCCTTGCTAGGAGGCTACCGGCTCTGTGACTGTCTCCCTCTCCCCCGGGTCCTGCTTCAGCTTTTCCTCTCCTGGTCCAGGTGCGTGTTTAGCTCCTTGATGTGGGCTGCTAGTTTTCTGCTGCAAGATACCACACCATCTAGATTGGAAGTAATGAAAACTGACATGAGTTCTGATCAGTCTTCATGGGTTCCAGCTTGTCCTTTCTCTCTCTTGCTTGACATCCATCTGCCCTTCCCAGCTACCTGTGAACTTCAAGCTCATGATGTGTGTATCAGTCACTTAGTCATGTCTAAGTCTTTGCGACCCCACGGACTATAGCCCACAAGGCTCCTCTGTCCATGGAATTCTCCAGGCAAGAATGGCAGTGGGTTGCCATTTCCTTCTCCAGGGGATTTTCCCAACCCAGGGATCAAACTCAAGTCTCCTGAAGCTCCTGCATTGCAGGTGGATTTTTTACCATCTGAGCCACCAAGCTTATGATTAGACACAAAAGTGCATCATCTTATACACTAATAAGATATATGCATAAGCTTCTTTGATTGAACCCATGTCCTCCCCCAGGACATGCTGCTCAGTGTTTTCAAGGTCACATGAATTCCCAACCAGATTGTCACCAGCAAACCATTATCTATGCTTTCCTGTCAGGAGAAATGAAAACACTAGAGCCCAGCCACCCCTAAGCATTTTCTCAAATATCTCCGAGTTGACAATTTATATTAAACATTCTGCCTCCTTCCAAGTGGAAAAAGTTAATTATTTCCAAACTATCTGGATTTTTGTTCTTGTTTTTAATCTCTCCATGTAAGGAAAAGCCCCGTGTTAGCTGTGCAATTTTGAGCAGGTAAATTTTCAACTCTTTGGATTCCATTTCTTCCGCTGTAAAATGGAGTTATAATAGGATTGTGGTGTTAATTAAAAATGATGACAGGGGCTCAGGAACTTTTCCAAAGGGTTCCTTTTCAAAGAAAGGCTCAGGAACTTTTCCAGATTCACTCTTGGGTCTTGGCTAACTAAACTTTGAAAAGAGTTTTATTTTAAAAAGGAAAAAATCAAATGAAGACTTCAGCTTGTTGTGTAATTGTGCTTAAGAGACAAGGGCATCTGCTTCTAGAGACCACAAGAAAAATGTGAAAACTTCAGAATATTGAAAAGGAAAGTAGTATTTCATCCTTTTAAAATTAATTTAGAAGTTAATTGTATGGATAGTTTAAAATAGCAATAATTGCTTATCATACAAAATTTAAGATGTACAAAAAATATATAGTGAAAAGCAATCTGCCTGCCCTCATTTTTCCTTTCCTTTATTACCCATTTATTATATATCTATTCAGAGATAGTCTATGCACACGTAAATACACATGCATATCCATCAATAGAATATAGAGCAAGTATATATATATATACTTCCCCAGTGGCTCAGATAGTAAAGAATCTGCCTGCAATATAGGAGAATTAGGTTCAATCCCTGGGTGAGCAGCACGATCCCCTGGAGAAAGGAATGGCAACTGCTCCAGTACTCTTTTTCTTCTTTAAAATTTTTTAATTGAAGGATAATTGCTTTACAGAATTTTGTGGTTTTCTTCATACATCAACAAGAGTCAGCCATTGGTACACCCATGTTCCCTGCCTCCAGAACCTCCTTCCCATCTCCCTCCCCATCCTACCCTTCAGCCTGACACAGAGCCCCTGTTTGAGTTCCCTGAGTCATACATCAGATTCCCATTGGCTGTCTATTTTACACACGGTATTATAAATTTCCATGTTACTCTTTACATAGATCTCCCTTTCTCCCTCCTCTCCTCCCCCCATGTCCATAGGTCTGTTCTCTATGTCTGTTTCTCCATTGCTGCCCTGAAAATAAATTCATCAGGACCATCTTTTTAGATTCCATATGTATATGTTAGTATATGATATTTACATTTCTCATTTTGATTTACTTCATTCTGTATAATAGGCTCTAGGTTTGTCCACCTCATTAGAACTAATTCAAATGTGTTCCTTTTTATGGCTGAGTAGTATTCCATGGTAAATATGTACCGTAGCTTCTTTATCCAATCATCTGTCACTGGAGAATCACATGGACAGAGGAGCCTGGTGGGCTCCATCCCATGGGGTCACAAAGAGCCAGACAGAGCCGAGTGACTAGCACTTCACTTCATGTATATGCATATATATATGCTTATATAATTATACAATATTTATTTCATGTATTTTATTGTCATGTAGTTTATTCTACATATTTTTCTCTAGTTTGCAATTTATACTTCACAACATACTTTGGAACTTCATTTCAGTACAAATATCTCTTGGGCTTCCCTGGTGGCTCAGACAGTAAAGAATCTGACTGCAATGCATGAGACTTGGGTTTGATCCTTGGGTTGGGAAGATCTCCTGGAGAAGGGAATAGCTAACCACTCCAGTTTTCTGACCTGGAGAATTCCATGGAGAGAGGAGCCTGGTGGGCTACAGTCCATGGGGTTGCAAAGAGCTGGACACGTCTAAGCAACTTTCACTTTCATTTTTTAAATGGCTCCATGATAGTTGTATAGATGTGCAAAAAGTATAATAATTTTTAACCTGTACAATTACGTGGTTGCATTCTTTCCTTATTAAAAATATGCTGCAATGAACAGATTGCAAGCATTAGTTCACATATGTGTGATTATGCTGCTGCTACTGCTAAGTCACTTCAGTCATGTCCATCTCTGTGCGACCCCATAGACGGCAGCCCACCAGGCTCCCCCGTCCCTGAGATTCTCCAGGCAAGAACACTGGAGTGGGCTGCCATTTCCTTCTCCAATGCATGAAAGTGAAGAGTGAAAGGGAAGTCGTCACTCAGTCGTGTCCAACTCTTAGCGACCCCATGGACTACAACCTACCAGGCTCCTCTATCCATGGGATTTTCCAGGCAAGAGTACTGGAGTGGGGTGCCATTGCCTTCTCCAATGCGTGATTATATCTTAGGTTAAATTCCCAGGAAAGGAAATTGTTGAGTCAAAGGATTAGTATGCTATTTATAGACATTGCTAATCTAATTTTGTCAGAGATTAAATCAGGTTTTACTCCCACCATCCAGTTTTCTGTTTCCCTACACTAACAAAGTTGTGCTATCAAAAATTTTGTCTTCATCTATCTGGTAAAAGATATAGCTCATTTTAGTTTTAGGTGGCATTTCTCTTATCATGAGTGAAGACTGGATTTTTTTTAAGAGTTTTCTTTTCTGTGAATTATCTGTTAACATGCTTGCCCAATTTTCTACTGGTGGTTAGTCTTTCTTGCAGTGACTTGTAGTAAAAGTCCATACTAAAGAAATAATATATGAATGGTAAATATAGTTTATCTTTGGTTTTCTGACTTGGTGGTGGCTTTCCCAAGCAGAATTTTTTCAAACAAGATGTATCTTTATGCACTGTTTTACTCCTGAAAAGTGCTGATCTACCAAAGCTTCCTGAGAGCTCAAATTTTACTCAAACCTAGCTTAAAACTTCCAAATAATATTAATTTAATAAAATGTTGCTTGGATTTGACCTAAAATTGAAATCATTGGTGAGCAAGTTTCTCCAAAAATGTGTATATCCTCAGAAAAGCTTGAAGGATTTCATAAATGAGTACTGGAAAAATATTAAGAAATATCTAGCTTGGGACAAAAGCCAACTTACTAACCATTAGTTTAATTAGATCTTTCTGTTTCAATATCAATATTGTTAAAGGTATATGTGCTAAATACTGGGAATTCCCAGGTGGCTCAGTGGTAAAGAATCCTTCTGCCAATGCAAGACACAAGAGACACTGGCTTAATTCCTGGATAGGGAAGATCCCCTGGAGTAGGAAATGGCAAGCCACTCCAGTATTCTTGTCTGGGAAATCCCGTGGACAGAAGACCCTGGTGGGCAGAGGACCCAGAGGTCCATGGGGTCGCAAAGAGCTGGAAGAGTCAGACATGACTGAACGTGCACACATGCATGGTACTAAATATTGAATCAGAAATATTAAATCAGAATTTATTAAAATTCTTACTAGCGTAAAAAAAAAATTAACCTTAGAAGAGCCACAAGCTACAGGGCACATTAGTAACTCACAGGAAAAAAAGCCCCAAACCTAAAAGCGCCTGTCCACAAACATTTCACGAAGCTACATTCTGCTCAAGATACTCTTCTTGCAGGCTGAACACAGCAGTTTCTGCTGGCCTCGTGTGGCGTCTCTGACTTCACAAAGGCATCTCAGTGAGCTTGTCCCCTGAGACCGGAGGAAAATGGAGTACTTCTGTTCTCCAGTTGTAAAAGTCAAGTGCTGTCCAGGAGCCAAACTGAGAGAAGGATACAGGAAGAAAGATACAGAAAATAGGGCCAAAACAGGAAGGGCAAGAGGATTCCTCAGACTTGAATGAACCACAGATAAACCCAGCAGGTATTCAGAGAAGAAAAACAACATCTCTGACCGAGTCTCACTGCCTCACTGGGAAGGCAGCCATACATTTAGCAAGCGTGCTCTCATCCTAGCCTCCGCTTGGAGAACAGTCAAAGCCTCATCGAGGGAGCCCCATGACCGTGACCTCAGAGACCCTGAAGGATTGTTTCTGCTTGTGCCTGGTGTTATCACAGGTGCCGTTGCCTCCCTGGCTGACTCTGGCTCAAGGGCCCATTACCCTCCCTTCAGGATGACTCCCCATTGGGGTCCCTTTCCAACTTCTCCCAGTTCCAGTTCCTGAGATGGCCTTTGGTTTGTGGCCTTCCATTTCAGTAGCTGAAAGAGATACTGTCAGGAGATGCAAGGAAATGCGTTGTGAAAAGAAACTGCTTTTTACTTGTCTCAACCAGCATGAAGCCAGAAAATGCAAGTGTTCTTTTTATGGCTTCACTCTGGGTCAAATGTGTCTTAAACATGAGCCAGAGGGAAGCAATGGAGTAGGTTCTTCTGTGGCTAAGGACAGAGAAAACTGTCTAAGATCTGTATACATAGTTGTCTCACACCATCAGTTCTCACTTTCAATATCTGAACCAGACTTTCTGCCCCTTTCCCTCTCTGCCCACCCATTCAGCTGGAAAGCACTGTGGATTTCACAGAATGGTGAGCATCTGAGAAATATTGGGACTTAAGGAAGTGGTAAATTAGGCAGATGCTGTTGATAAACTGGATCTCTAAAGCCAGCTGTCTGTAGCTAAGCCAAACCTTGACTTAAACAAATGGCTATGGCTGATAGAGCCAGCAGGGACCCCAGAGAGTATCAAGTACAGACACTCTTCTCATAGATGAGGCATCCAGGGTAGATGCGTAAGTGCCTTCTCCAGGGTCATTCAGGTGCAAATGGCAGACAGGATACAGAGTCAGGTCTTTTGACTGGAGGTTCTAAGCAACTGGCTGTCCATAGGTTGGGATTTTGTGAAGATTGCTGCACCCTTCTTTGAGCTAATCTAAGAAGGGGAAATGTCATACACACACACACACACATACACCTTATGGACTGTGCTTTTTCAGTCCTCAAGTTAGAAAGCAAACCTTTAGGCTCTTAAGCTTCTAACAAATTGAGTACAACCCTCCCTAGCCAGTAATTGGGATGCTTTCTGTAATATCAAACCATGTGATATCAACCATTCATTTTGTCTAAAACAGTGAAAATTTTGACCAATCCAAAGAACTTATCTTTACATATAATGCCATTATAATTGCTCAGAGGTATTCTCAGGTTTTGAGAATTTCAGATGGTTTAGTAAATGCTTCTTCCTGGCAATCTTTTGACTTTAGCAACTCCCAGATGAGGCTTGTCCAAAAAGAAAAAAAAAAAAAGATTTAGGGAAGAGAAAGGAAAAATTGTGGACGTTCTACTAAAAGACTGGATGTAAGTTTTATTTGGCTCGCATTGTGTTTGGCCTGGGAAGCAAGGATTTCCCTCAATTCTGCTTTAGAATTAAATGTCTTACCATTTTGCCAGATATCTCATCTTTTCTTAAAGATGTCATTAGAATGATAAATTTGTTGGAGTAAGAAATAGGACTGTCTGGGAAAGGTCAAAGGGCACAAGAATCCCATTTCTTGCACAGCAGTCTAGCCAGGGATGGTCACTCACTCTCCATACATCAGTAGCTGGCATTCAGTGCTGGCTGTGAGCTGAGACTCCCTCCTACAAGGAACTAGACATTCATCATTTTCCCAGCTCCCGAGCAAAAAGCAGGGCTCTGCTGCCATTGAATAAGGGGTGTTCCAGTAACACCCACAGATGCTGTAGGCAAAATAAAATGAGATCTTACCACTCCACTATGGTCTTCCCTGCTGGTGACCCCTTCTCAGATAGGAAAGTTACCTACCAAGAGGGACATAGGCTGTCATCCATTTCAGGGAAGCATTTCCTCTCTCCCTTTGTACTCAAAACACCATTTGGATGAAAGTGTTGGTGGCCCCGTGATTGAAGGAAAAGGGGAGGGGACTAGGTGAGCAGTCCGTGCTAACCCTAACCCTGACTCTCAGCCAGCACTGATTGTCATAGGGGCTGAACTGACCTTGAGGCTCAGAGTCTCAAGACCTCTCTGAGAAGGATCGTGTCTCTGAGTGTGTCTGAGGTTAGTTTACTGGTTATGTGATGAGGAACTGGAGAGCCGGGTGTCCTGCCTTCCAGATCCTGGACGCATCAGAGTATGCATTCTGGCTCTGCTCTCCATTTTCACCTCTCTTCCTTCCTCCATACAATCTTGTTAGAGAATCAAATCTCTAATCAACCAGTCTATAACTGGGAAGGAAGGAGGGGTAGGTACAATCTAATGACCGTCATGACCTGTCTGTTTTCTAAGTCTTAAAACCCTTTATTTCAATTTTAAAAATATACAAATGTACCATTTAAATTATATCATAGGGTATATATACTTCCCAGGTGGAGCTAGTGGTAAACACCTGCCTGCCAATTCAGGAGACATAAGAGACGAGGGTTCGATCCTAAAACTGGGAACGTTCCCTGGAGAAGGAAATGGCAACCCACTCCAGTATTCCTACCTGGAGAATCCCATGGACAGAGGTGGACAGAGGAGCCTGGTGGGCTATAGTTTTTAGGGTTGCAAAGAGTTGGAATGAACAAAGTGGCTTAGCACATAACACACACATACAATATTATTGTATATTAAATATATGTAAATATACAAACGTATAAATATAAATATACAATGTTTTTTTATCAGTGTATAGGGCCAAGTTCTTTTCTTTCGGTGTGAGATTATTATGTTTGGTGATCCATAAAATATTTCTGACATCAACCATACCCATAATCCTTTGCCTACTATTTCCAACTTCAACTTTTCAAAGATGAACAGAAATCTAAAGACATTTCCACTATCAACTGGAGAATAAAAATTTTGAATTTCTATTACTTTTTCCCAGCCCTGTTGAACACATGTAGCTATAGTTTATCTTTAGTCTGGGGCAATGATTATTTTGTGAGGTCTACATCAGTGGTCATAGAATAAATAGCCAAAAGGTGCAAACTACCTAAATTACCTTCCACTGGTGAATGGATAAGCAAAATATGGTAAGGCCACAGTCCATAGGGTAGCAAAGAGTTGGACATGACTGAGCAACTTTCACTTCACTTCATGGCCACATGAAGAAATGTTATTCAACCATAAAAAGAAATGAAATGGACTTCCCTGGTGCTTAGTGGTAAAGAATCCACCTGCCAATGCAGGAGATGCAAGAGATATGGGTCTGATCCCTGGCCTGGGAAAATCCCACATGCCTCGGAGCAACTGAGTCCATAGGCCTCAACTACTGAGCCTGTGTTCTTAGAGCCTGGGAGCTGAAACTACTGAGCCCACATGCCATAGCTCTGAAGCCCACGCATGCTAAAGCCTGCACTTCACAACAAGAGAAACCACTGCAGTGAGAAGCCCGAGCATCAGAACTAGGGGGTAGACCTGCTTGTCACAACTAGAGAAAAGCCCATGCAACAGCAAAGACCTAGCACAGTCAAAAATAAATATTTTAAAAAAATAATAAAAAAGGAACGAGGGCTTCCCCCGTGGCTTTGGGGTAAAGAATTTGCGTACAGTGCAGAAACTTCAGGAGACACAGTTTCAGTCCCTGGTTCGGGAAGATACCCTGGAGGAGGGCATGGGCAACCCACTCCAGTATTCTTGCCTGGAGAATCCCATGGACAGAGGAGCCTGGCAGGCTACAGTCCATGGGGTTCTAAAGAGTCAGACACAACTAAGCAACTTAGCACGCGCTCAGTGCTGGGTAGATCCCTAGACGTCTCTGATTTAAAAAGGAATGAAATACTGATACATGCTATAACATGGATGGATGAGCCTCAAAAATACTATACTAAAGAAAAAGAAGCTAGACACAAAAGGTCACCTATTGTATGATTCTGTTTGTATAGTATGTTTAATGTAGGTAAAGCTATAGAGGCAGAAAGCAGCCTGATGGTTGTCAGGGTCTTGGAGGATGAGTGATGGGGAGGGACTGTTTAAGGGGTTCAGGGTTTCCTTTCAGAGTGATAAACATTTGGGAACTCGATAGAGGTGGTGGTTGCACACCACTGTGAATGTATTAAGTGGTTAATTTTAGATTATATAAATTTTAACTCAATAAAGAAAAAAATGGCAAAGGAAGAATAGATTCCAAGAACTTGCAATCACCCCACACATGCACACACATGTACGCCCACTTGGTACACATACGTGCGTGCATGAATGATGCACATGACCTAGAGCTTCCTCAGTGGTGGGTCCCCCTGCCTTCCCAGAGCTTAATGCACAATTACTCTCTTCTGTACCAGAAGCCTACTGATCTCAGGTCTTTAGCACCATTGTAACCATCTTTTAATTGTCAGTTTCTCTTTACCCAGATGACATCCCATTCTCTTCTCCTCAAAATCTTCCCGGAACTGTTTGGATCCACCTTTGCTTAACCATTTGGGACACACTTCTGAGATGACTCCAAGAGGTCTTGGTGGACCATTCCTCACTCCATGGAAGTGATCAGGGATGTAAGTGACATATCCCTCCTCCACTGGCATTCACTGAAGGGCACCGTTTCTTTATCAGAGAACAGTTGAGCCTCATCTAGAGATGAACACACTGCTGCTTCTTCCAAAATGTAGAGGTTGTAAGCTAAACCCTGCTGCTGTTGCTGCACACGTTAGCTATACTGCCATGCCTGGAATATGTATCTCAGAATGCCACAGGCTCAGAGACGTTGGACTGAGGTTTCCAGATGTTCCACAAGAAGAGAAAGAGAAAGAGCTCCAATGGGACAGCTGAGCTCTGAACGGGAGGTTCTCCCATCCTTATCTCTGGAGCCCTACATAAAGCAGATCTAGCCCTGGGAGCCCATCAGGAGATGCAGTAAGCCTGAATGAGGAGGATTGAGGCTAACAGAAAGCAAATGTCTACTTTGGCAATGACCACAGCTGACTTCAGTGTATTTTCCTCTCCATTGTTAATGAAAAAAAAAAAAAGCTATAAGACAGCTTTGTGGAACATGCTTAGTACAAAAATGCTTTGTTTGACTTTGATCGCTTGCGCTTCCTATGATAAGCAACATATGGCAGCAAACTTTGCGTGTGACTGCAGTAAATTATCAGTCTGAAGATCTTTTCCATAACAGTTTATCTGCTAGGGAAGAAAATAGCAAAGGACTAAAACAAAAAGAATGACTCCAGCAAAGCCACAAAATTATGTTTGAATGCACATAAGGAGATTGATTCCATTTGTAACTCTGCTGCTGCTGCTAAGTCGCTTCAGTCATATCCCCCAATTCCTAGGTTTCTGGTGGTGACGTTGTTGCTTTTCAGTCACTAAGTTGCCTTTGTTGTTAAGGTGGACACACTAAGTTGTGTCTGACTCTTTTCAACCCCATGGACTATATCACGCCAGGCTCCTCTGTCCTCCACCATCTCCTGGAGTTTGCACAAATTCATGTCCATTGAGTCAGTTTCTGGTGTTACCCTTTAACATCCGAATGAAGTGGCTGGAACCCCCATTTCATGTGCTGTGCGGAAGACTCCAACCCCTGCCAGGGATTGCCAGAGGTGCGGGGGAAGATTTTCATTCTCTTGACCTATCCAGGTTGACCCTGCTTTCTGGCCCTCCAGTTCAGCTTTACAGATGTTACCGTCTGTCACTGGCCTGTCTCGTGCCATGATGACCAACACCCGATCCACTTTATCCCCAGAGATTCACGAACCCAGGGTTGTAGTGCATTCCCTGTTTTGACTAAAAGATGGAAAAACCTAAGTGGGGATTGCTAACACAGTAAGGTAAAAGACAACAAATAAAGCATCCCTTGGTTGTTCCCTGGGCTGGACTCATTCCCACTGCCATGCTCTATCCCCTAGACTGTAGTTTGTCACCCATGTCTTGCCTTCCTCTACAATCCTGAGACCTTTTTCCTTTCAACTGAAGTTCCCAGTTCAACCCTCCTAAACAGCTTACTTTCTGACACAGTGTCATTACTCACTTACCGCTTTACACACAGACAGACATGAAACACATACTCTATTCTCTGAGTCTAACTTTGCATCTCCAAATACCCCTAGTTAGTGTGCTGTACTAAACACAGGATCTCTTTCCAAACCACCTTTTGGTAGCAGAAAACCCTCAAGCATCGAAATTCCAGGATATTCATTACCAGATGGAAATATTTGGTATAGCCCATATCCCAAATTATACATGGCCAGCTTGTTGAACTATTGGCTAGTCAAAACTGGAATCCTATGTGAGGGAACAGGTAAAATGGATACTAAGTAGGCAACCGGTAGTGTCCCCTAGATTTCTACCTCTGATCCTTGTGAATGGGGTAAGAGTGTGTGAAAAATAACAGATTTTTTTCCTTAGCTGGAGCAAGGCTGGGGATATTTTGGAAGCAATATAATGCTATGGAATCAAAAGAGATTTTATTTCACAATAGTAATGGCTTATATGTAAATATTAAGGAATCTCTAAACAGACTCTTGAGAGTCCCTTGGACTGCAAGGAGATCCAACCAGTCCATTCTGAAGGAGATAAGTCCTAGGATTTCTTTGGAAGGAATGATGCTGAAGCTGAAACTCCAGTACTTTGGCCACCTCATGAGAAGAGTTGACTCATTGGAAAAGACTCTGATGCTGGGAGGGATTGGAGGCAGGAGGAGAAGGGGACGACAGAGGATGAGATGGCTGGATGGCATCACTGACTCGATGGACGTGAGTCTGAGTGAACTCCGGGAGTTGGTGATGGACAGGGAGGCCTGGCATGCTGCAGTTCATGGGGTTGCAAAGAGTCAGACACAACTGAGCAACTGAACTGAACTGAACTGAAACAGATCAAAGAAGCTCCAAAACCCTGAACTCCAACTAACAATGATGTTTATGCCTCAAACCTGAGAAACAATGCTTTGTTTAACTCAATATGCAGGTGTATGATGATGGTA
Source organism: Redunca redunca (assembly GCA_006410935.1). Taxonomy (NCBI): domain Eukaryota; kingdom Metazoa; phylum Chordata; class Mammalia; order Artiodactyla; family Bovidae; genus Redunca; species Redunca redunca. The sequence goes on along the minus strand of SJYQ01000331.1, from coordinate 276,032 downwards.
ACAAATAATAAATTTGTGGGGACTGTAAATAATAATGAATTTGTCATTTTTCAAAACAGCATTCTATTGGTTGTCTCATTTGACCATGCTTCAGGGTGTTACAACTAAGGGGTCATTCTGCCCATTTAATTTTTAAAACAGTCAGTTTTTCTTGGTTAAGCCACCATTTTACGGAATGTGCAGCCTCCTCAAGTACGTTCTGACTTCGAGAAGCTGGTTAAGACTGCCCTGAAAGCAGTGAGGAAAACGCAAAGGCTACTTGTTTCAGTATGAAAAAGGAAGACAGATCAGCCATTTTTACAGTTCTTTCTAGAGGAGTCACATTGAAACCAAATAATCTTATGAGAGTAATGGCAACAATTTTTTCTCTTCACAAAACTATTGCTGCTTCTGAAATTTGGGAGGAAGTTCATAATACATCTATTAATTGTTTTTATTTTTAAATATTATTCTATCAATCTAAAATACTTTTAAATTATTGTCTCCCAATACAGCCAAACCAGTGTTCCACTGTTAACAAAAACCACTCAGATTAAAATATATTTGAAGCATCCAGCTGAACAGAAATTGGTTATGAATATGATACCACTAAAGATAGTAACCTCAGCATCCTTCTACAGAAAACGTCCATGGTTCAACAGCTATATCTAACTTCCAAGGTGTTATTCAGTTTGCCAGAACGAAATTCTCAAAATACTCATCCATTTCCTTTGAACTGTAGTAAATCCCTTCAGAATGCTTGTGTATATACCTGTTGAAAGACATTTACACTAAAATGGGTGAAAATTTTAAATTCAGAAAGTCAAAAAATAGTCTGGATTTGTAGTAGCCTAAAAGAAGTTCCGCTACCTAGAGTTCATGCGATGCGCTCTGTCAGTTAACTTTGATCTGTGCACAATTAAAATTTCCACAAAAGCAAGTAATTTTAACATCTCTGATTCATGCATTCTCCTGGAAAATCACGACTCTAGCAGATCACAGGGGAGAAGCCACTGAGGAAAGGGCTGTAATAATCTTAGGGAAGACCTTTCACAGTTTGTATTTCACTTCAATTGTCTCCTTGCTTCCTGTGGACGTTTGATTTATTGCTGCTGTCAAGAAAACCCCTCTGTTTCCAGTAAGAAGCTGAAGGAAGACTGAGGCACCCACATCCCAGATGTCCATGCTTCCAGACACAGGGCATCTGTGAAAATATGAGTGATAAAGTTCTTCTTTCTGATTTTAGCTGACAAAAAATCAAATTTTCACGTTTTCCTCTCCATCTAGTGGTTATATCTCTTTTGCAATTTAGATTTTAAAGTTAAAAACTCCAGGAATATTGCAAACCAATGAGCCAAAGAATTTATTTGAAGAAATAAAATTCTTTACAAAATTATCATTCCACACATAAAAATAATCCCCCAAATCCCCATGAAGCAGATTTAAGTAAACAATCCAAATTTCAAATGATCCCAAATCTCCAGAAAGAAGCACCTTGTTATACCTTTTTCTCAGGGAAGGAAAGGTAGATACACTGGAAAGCGAATCTGTATTCACAAAACTTCAGTCTGAAGCCTCAGTCTAGTAAAGTCTCAGAGGCTTATTCAGAAAACTTTTTATCTACTAAACATAGCAATCAGGTTTCCAGAAGGTATACAATGTTGCATTTTGTCAGAAGTTTTCAGGTTTGTACCTGTCCTTGGGAATACTGAGTCTCAGTTTTAGTTTGGGTATCATTTGGGGAGGCTATTGCTGGAGACCAATGGATGCGGACCCTGGGGTTGTTCCAGGTTCTCTATGTTATTGGAGTGGACACGAGGCTTCCTGCACAGAATCCTTTCCTCCTTCTTCCTACCAACTGAGTCTGGGGCTCCCACAGTAGCAGACCTTAACATAAGGATCTGGGGACTAGGAGTTTGTTTGAGAGCTGATATGAGGAAACATTGGTAAGAGTGTATGGAAGTGACAAAGGAGGGGAAGGAAGTCAATACCAAGTGTGTCGATGAGCAGATTATCACTGTGGGCAATAGGAGCTTAGTAGCCCCGGGGACCTAAAGGAGATGACAGAACATAATGCAGAGTTTTCCCACCAACGGGCACCAACAATTCTCATCCATCGGGGCTGAGGGCTGCGTTCAGAAGCATCAGTTCCTCCCCACTTTTCAGCCTGCCCCACATGCAAACCAAACAAGTTCTTGTGAAATCCCTCAGATAAAGCAAATCCCAGAGAAATCCCTCAGAGAGAAAAAGGGAGTAACAGACACTTGCCTAGGAAGTTATCAGTGTGCATTGGAAATGGTGCCTGACAAGATGAGGTTAGCTCCCAATCAATTCTGCCACACTAAACTAATACCAGTTTTGTCCAGCTATCAGTTTCTCCTCAAAACACTATTGCCTCCAGGGATGAGGCATCTGTAGCCTTAAGGATGACCGAGATTGACATAAAATAATCTCATTTACGTTAACAGTGATTTCAGAAATGGATCTGAGACTTATGGCAGTTAAGGTATGGTTAGAGGTCACTGTCTATGGGGTCGCACAGAGTCGGACACGACTGAAGCGACTTAGCAGCAGAGGTCATCAGGGTTTCCCTGGTGGTGCAGTGGTAAAGAATCTGCCTGCCAATGCCGGAGCTATGGGTTCAATCTCTGGGTCAAGAATATTCCCTGGAGAAGGAAATGGCAGCCCACTCCAGTCTTCTTGGCTGGGAAATCTCATGGACAGAGGTCCAGTGTTCTTGGCTGGGAATCCCATGGACAGAGGAGCCTGGAGGGCTACAGTCCATGGAGTCACAGAAGAGTCAGACTCAACTCATCCACTAAGCAACAACAACAATAGAGGTCATCAGGATAGAAGGAAGTTTGGGGGGCAAGTTTCTTTCTCCTAAAACAGACTGTTAAAAATGTGTTGTCTCTCTTTCTCCAGGGACGTTGCCTTGTCTGGAGGTAAGTGCCAAAGCTGCTGTAGCCATTTTGCCACCAAGTTGAAAAGGAAGCCAGTGGTTTATATAAATTTTTTATGTTAAAGAAGGATCCTTGTACTTGGAAAAATAAAAATCCATGGCTGAAAATAATAAGAAATATGCTATTTTATGATTGTGAAAGACTAACACATTCTTAACATTTATATAGACTTTATCATTTATAAAGAATATTTATGCCCATACTCTCATTGTTTTTACAGAAAAGTTGTAAAGAAGTTTAAGCTAGTATTTTTTTATCATCCCCAAAAGTGGGGTTCCAAAATAGCAAGTGATCTGTTCATAGTCTTACATCAATGAGGAACTTACTCCAAGTCTCATATCTAGCTCCTCTGATTACAAGTACCAAGTCGTCTTCTTAGCAGTGAAGTCTGGTAGCTAGTGAAACCTTATGCATTCCATCCCCTGTCGTTATTGGCCAGAAAAGTCACCCACCAATTTTAGGTAAGGAGGATGAGATCCTATTAAGAAATAAAACACTAGAACAGAAGTAAGCAACACAAACGACTTTCCAAGCACTTCTCATAAGCTATTATGCTTAAAGGGACTGCTCTGAGGAACACTAGGGTGTTCAGCAGCCATCAACTTGCTTTCCAGAAACCATATGTAAAGGGAGAAATTTCATGAAATTTCCAAACAAAAACCGTTATACTTAAAGAGAGATTGTTTTCCTTGATTTCAGTTCACCCTAGGTTTACATTTCTGCATTGTTCTGTAATATGTTTGTTCTGTAATTCACTTGGTTTTATTTCCATTTCATAATTCAAAGAGTAATGTATGCTTGAAATACATAATGTGAAAAACGAAGAAAATCGTCTTTTGATTGTTTAAATGCTTATAATAACATAAAAGAAGGCATGAATAGAGGAAAGCACAAAGCACGTTCCAGGATGTGTGCGTTAGCTGCTCAGTCGTGTCCAGCTGTTTGCGACCCCGCAGACTGTAGCTCGTCAGGCTTCTCTATCTATGGGATTCTCCAGGCAAGAACACCGGAGTAGATTGCCATTCCCTTCTCCATGTTCCTGGACAGGAAGCCAATATTGTTAAGAAGTCAATTCTCATTCAATTAATATATACATTTAATATAATTTTCATTGAAATCTCAATAGGATTTTTTTTCAAAATACTTCCAAAGTTCATATCAATCACGATTAAATTGAGTTCTGAGTAATGGAAAAGCCCAGATAACAGTGGCAAAACCAAAACTAAAGCCTATTTCTCACTCAAGTAATCAGAGCCCCAAGGTAGAGAGTATAAGGCTGACCTAGCCCTTCTTGTATCAGGGAACTTGGCTCTTTTTATCCTGTTACTTTGCCATTCCCAGCACATGGCTTTCCCTCAGGTCCAAGACGGCAGCTCAAGCGCCAACAGTGGTGTCTGCACGGAGAAAAGGGAAGAATGACAGAGCTTGTTCCTTTCCTTCAGAACTCTTCCCAGTAGCTGAACACACCGCTGCTACTAAAAATCCATTGGCCAGATAGCAATCATACTTCCACATGTAAATTCCATGGAGATTTGGGACTGTAGTCATTATTCTTGGAAGCAACTACTCACCTAAAAAGGTGAGCTTTATTAGTGTAAAAAGATTTTATTCGTATAAAAGGGTTTTACCACTACAAAATGCAATTATTAAATTATACCTACTGTAGAATTAGATAGAAAAAACATAGCTCGAAATATAAATCTCAAGAGTTTGTAAGAATTTAGTATATGATTAAAACAAAGACAGTGGACATTATAGTCTTGAGTTGCGGAAATACTTAAAAGTATGATGTCAATGTCAGAAATATTAAAAACTACTAGTTTTGACTATATAAAAAATTATAATGCAAATTTTCTATATACCAAAAAGGACCACAAAACAGAATATTAATAAAAATCCAGAGGGGAAATTCCAGCATAGGGGATGAGAAAAAGAGGTTACTACTTTCAATATTTAAAGAGCCCTTAAAAGTTAATGATGCAGACCTCTGATTCCAGCTAGGATGGAGTAACAAGGACTAGATTTACCCTCCTACTTAAAACAATGAAAAACCTGGACTGATATATGACACAACAGTTTTCAAAACATTGGCCATCAGGTTTTTCAAGACATTGGACATCATCAAGGACAGTTATCCTTGTACTTCCTTGCTAGAGTTTCCAGGCTGCAGCAGAGTAGGGGAAACCCAGTGGAACCCACAGATACACTGTGGAGGAGGCAGAGATGAGAGCCCAGGGAGATCAAGGAAGCTAGAGTTCACAGGGCAGAGGATCTGGGGAAAGAAAGGTACACAGAGGAGTTCAGAGATGTGTAGCAGTACCCCCTCCAGTATTCCACAAGAGGACTGGTCAGTATATGTGTTTGAGGGAAACACCTGAGGCTACCCAAAAGGACTTGAGGGAACAGTTCCCAGAGCCCTCAGGGGCAGGAGTGAGTGCCCTCTCTAGCCAGCTAGGCTGAAAAATCTCATAATTCACAGAGCACTAAGCAGAGTTCTTCAAAGGGTCTTGCCTCAACAGTGGTAAATAATGAACCCTAGGATAAACGATGCTCTCATCCTCCTAACAAATCTCATAAGCAAGAACAAAAGAGTCAAACTGTTTCCAATTAACTAAACTGCACCTCAAAACAGAGCTTAAGGATATTCACAGGAATTTTAAAATATCCAGCAATGAGTGAGTTAAAATATGCAGTGTCTGGCAGCTAATAAAATGACTAGATATGCAAAGCAGTAGAAAAATATAACCCATGATGAGGGAAAAAGAAATCAATCAATCAAAACTGACTCAGAACTGACACAGATGTGTGAATGAGCAGAAAATTCATTAAAACAATTATTATAACTGTATTCCACATGTTCAAAAGCCTGAGGAAAAGATACAATATGTTCAGTGGGGACATCAAAAATAATTTCAGAAAATCAAAATTCTAGAGCCGAAAACTAAATTGTCTGAGATGGAAAATACAGTAGATGGGATTGCAAAAGAAATTAAACATTGCAGAAGAAAATATTAGTGGAGACACTCCCCAAAATAAAAATTATAAACCCACCAGTCCCAAGCTCAATGGACATCAAGCACAAAAAGTTAAACTATACCAAGACACATCATAATAAAATTACTTAAAACCAATAGTAAAGAGAAAATCTTAAAAATCAGACCCAATCCTGCAGGGCAGCATCTCAGAGGACTCTGACTCTAAGCCTGACAGACTCAAAAGGTGACTCTGCTTGTGACCACATGTGACAGGAACCAGAAAGCATGGACAACTTTAGCCAAGCTTCCAGTTAAACACACTAACTGCTCTGAGCAGATCATCTGGTATAGTTCATTCTGAGGAAGCACTGATAGATACATGCTCATAAAGAACAAGTCTTTGATGTGGGCTGATCTTGAGTTTCTACTTGTTTGTAATCTAGATCCGGTTTTATATTTAGATACATGATTGCTTTGGTCACGTTTTATATAATAATTCTTTCATTTGCAGTTCATGAAAAGTCATTCATGGAAGCCAACGGCAAGAATAGCAAACACAGAGTTGACAGATATGGAACATGTTTCCCCATCCTTTTAGGGTAAGTCTCTCCAACCCACAAAAGTTTTCTTCTTTTCCTCTTGAAGGAGGATGATGGGATTTGGCAGCATCTGGAGTGGAAGGGTTCTCTTTTCTTCTGGCGATGCCAAAAGAAATAGACAGCAGATGTCCCCAAAGGCTCAGGTATTGCAGTAAGAACCCTTCTCCATGCCCAAGGCCGCAGCTGAATTGACTTTGGCCTGCACGTGGCCTCTGAATGTGGGTCAGGGATCCAGGAGAGAGGCCACATGCTCTGAGAGCAAGCAGCTCCAGAAAGCCCAGACAAGGTAATGCTGCCAGGTCTCTCCTATTTGGGGCCACGTTTCTCTTCCACCCCCTGCCCCAGCTCTGCTTTCTCAAGCTACAAGCAAGGAAGGAAAACAAAGAGCCACAGAAGGGCCTCCCAGGAGCAAGAGCCACACGCACTCCCGTTCATATGAGTTGGAAAGGTGCCCTGCTTTCTCCCCTGTTAACCACAGGGTCCAAGAACAACCTATAAACATTTTTATGAGTGTTTTCCTTTGGCCTCTCACAGGTCCCATTGATTTCTAGTTGAGAGTAGAGTCCCAAATCGAATCACTAGCTATTTCATTTTGATTCTTCCTTCCTTCCTTCATTTAGCAAATATTTTTTGAGAACTTAAGGGGAGTCAAGAATTCCATTGGGAATTTGAGGTGTGCAAAATCAGATATGTTCCCTTCCCTTGTGGGAATGGGGTGCAAGAGAAACGGATGAATCAAACTATTGCACAAGATGATATAAAGTGACAACAAGTCAGATACACTGCAGATATGTGTGGTGGCGTGCAGGGGGTTGGCCAAGCGTAAGTGGGGATAAGACCAATATGGTATACGTGCTTTTAAACCCATGAGTACTTGATAACACATGGCTGTTACATTTCTGTAACATGGTTCATCTAAAACCTTGTAACATTTTGTGGTGTGATAACAGGATAGCATAATGAGAAATTTGTAGTCAGAAGATCTGAGTTTGCATTCTAGCTGTCTGTTGGTTGTGTGCTCACAAACTTTGAGCTCCTTTTTCCCTATGTGTAAAATGTAAATAATACTATCTGTTCCTCCTTACCCAGATTTATTGAAGAAATAAATAAGATGGCATATGTAAAAGCACATGTACACTCTATATAGTTACAGAAAGATTTGTTTCATCTTTATCAATGAGGTGTCTATCCCCTAGCTTTGTTACTGTCGAGGGATATGTTGAGGTGATAAATTAGAGCTTTTCTCTTCCAGACTGTAGGATACCAGTACCAACCCAGGGCCCTTTAAAGTGATTTTGCTTTTCCTTTATTTGGTCCATAAAATCTGAGCCCTCAGGGAAGACTTGACTTGAGTGTGTGGTTCGAAACCAAAGGATGGGGAGGATGGGACCACATGCAGCCAGGGAGCTTTGAGACTTGGTGTCCCTTTGCAGCCTCACCACCTGCCAGGAGGGCAGGAGTGAGGCCCCCTGGGGCCCAGGAGAAGGCCTGAGACTTTGGGAGGGAAGGTGGAGGAGAGGAGGGGAACATGAAACCCAGGCAGGTCCCAGCTGGGAAACAAAATGAATCAAACCAAAAGCACTGCTCACTCATAAATCAAAGGGAAACTCTTGGTGGGCAAGTCACCAGGAGCATGGTGGCACCGGCCAGAGGAAAAACAGAAAGGCTTAGACTTCCACTAAAACACACCCCCAGAAGTGGACAGGGCCATTTTCCCTGATGAGAACATGGGGCCAGAAGGCAGTGCTGCCTTTGTCCACTCGGGAGCATCTGACTCATTCTAGTACATTCTACAGGGCGACTGTGTCTCATCACATATGCCTTCAGCTCCAAGCATAACAGTTCATATGTATCGTGTGCTTAGTCACTCATTTGTGACTCTTTTCATACCCATGGAATGTAGCCCAACAGGCTCCTCTGTTCATGGGATTCTCCAATCAAGAATACAGGAATAGGTTGCTATTCCCTTCTCCAGAAGATCTTTCTGACCCAGGGATCAAACCCATATCTCCTGCAATGCAAGCAGGTTCTTTACCATATGAGCTACAGGGAAGTACCTTAGACACGGTACTGGGTCTCCATCTGTACTTTGCATGGGCCCTGCAGTGGTTAAGAAAAGCCTTGGCCTCAGAGAATTACTCTTATGTATTGTGTGACTTTAACTGAACCAAACAACTCAAGGTCAACAAAAAAGAAGTCAATTCATAACTGTTTTCTGAGCACATGCTATGCACAATGAATTCTGCCAGGTATGCACAAGGTGAAACTGCAAAGAAAGGAGGATCTAACATACCTTATTTAATATGTTATTCATTGGATTTATAATTTATTTATAATTTTTCAATTAAAAAAATCTTTGGCCATACCTCACAGCATGAGAGATCTCATTTTCCTGACCAGGGATCAAACCCATTCTCCTTGCAGTGAAAGCCCAGTCTTACTCACTGGACTGCCAGGCAAGTCCCTGATTTTTCAGCATTTAGACACAGTACTGGGTCTCCATCTGTACTTTGCCTTGGGTCCTGCAATGGTTAAGAGAAGCCTTGGCCTCAGAGAATTATTTTAAATAGCACTGTGATAATTTAATGATAGTAAGAGAATGTCCACAATCTCACAGGCTTACTAATTTCATCTCTAATGTGTTTTGGTGAGGCCAATATTTATGATAGCCTTTTTCTGATTTAAAAAAAAAAAGAGCTTCCCTATAGCTCAAATGTTATAGAATCTGTCTGCAATGCAGAAGACCCAGGTTCGATCCCTGGGTTGGGAAGATCCTCTGGAGACGGGAAGGGCAATCCACTCCAGTATTCTTGCCTGGGGAATCACACGGACAGAGGAGCCTGGTGGGCTACAGTCTGTGGGGTGGCAAAGAGTCGGACACGACTGAGCGACTAACACTTTTCTGACAAAATGTTCATTAATGGAGTGGGAATTAATGGAGTGCATAGAATTCATAGCATTCATAGAAAATGCTATTCCTTTTAAAATATCTAGGTTATTCAATATAGGTTTGTTTATTTCACCATTAAAATGGAAAGAGAAGGCTTGGCCTTGGTGCTTGAGGCAGAGAAGCAGGGAAGCCTCCCAGATCATCATATTCTCTACCTACTTAGTGCCTCTGCCACCCATCTGCTGAGCCTCATTCTCTCACCTGGCCAGCAATTGCCTTTCAGCAATGTTCTTTTCACTTAAGTCAGGCAGAGTTCATCTTGGTTACAAGCAACTAAGTACAGTAAATGGAGAAGACTCTTCAGTGGCTTGTAAGTTAGCTGAATGGCCTGCACGGGTGCCAAGTCGCTTCAGTTGTGTCCGACTCTGTACGACGCTATGGACTGTAGCCCACCAGGCTCCTCTGTCCCTGGAATTCTCCAAGCAAGAATACTGGAGTGCATTGCCATGCCCTCCTCCAGCGGATCTTCCCGATTCAGGGATCGAACCCATGTCTCTTAAGTCTCCTGCATGGGCAGGCAGGTTCTTTACCACTAGCACCACCTGGGAAGCCCAGCTGAATGGCACAGAACCATCTAAATAAAGCAAACCTCCCTCTTCTGCTAGCAGCTTCTATTCGGGATCCTGATTCTCAGTGCATGAATAGTGTGGCCTTTCCAGGACTTACATGATCCAGAAAGAGTAACTACTCTCTGTAATCACGGACACAGTGAGAAGGCCTCTTGCGATTGTAACCCGCACAGCTGTGGGTCTGGGAAATACTGTTTTCTGACTGTTTCCAGCTAAGGGCTTAAGCCCGAGTCACCTTTGGGACTTATATGCAAAGGATCACTCTCCAGTCACAGGTTCAGGCATCTCTTCTCTGCGATGTCTCAAAGGTGAAGTTGAAAATACTTAGATCTGGAAGAAAAGCATACCATGCCTCTACAGGGCCTCTCCCACCCAGATTTCAGCTAAGGTAATAGGCCTTCCCCATCTGGTGCCATGATCCCAAGTAGGGATCTCTGGCTTACAACACTATAAACTTTTCTAGAACTGCACATAAACACACACACACATTTTATTTTCTTAAGGGGAAGGCAAAAGCCATCAGGATAGTTGCCTGTATGTTCATTATGACCTTTGATTTAGCGGTAAGATTACAGGTGTTTTTTTTTTTTTTTTCTTTTAAAATTTTTATTTTAACTTTAGTTTACTTTACATTACTGTATTGGTTTTGCCAAACATTGACATGAATTCACCACGAGTGCACAAACGTTCCCAAACATGAATCCCCTCCCACCCCCCACCCCATGCCGTCCCTCTGGGTCCTCTCCTTGAACCAGTCCCAAGCATCCTGCATTCTGCATCTGACATCAACTGGCGATTCGTTTCTTACTTGATAGTATACATGTTTCAATGCCATTCTCCCATCTCATCCCACCCTGTCCCTCTCTCTCTCCCCCAGAGTCCAAAAGTTCTCTCTATAGATCTGAGTCTCTTTTGTTGTCTCGCATACAGGGTCATCATCCCCATCTTTCTAAATTCCATATATATGCGTTAGTATACTGTATTGGTGTTTTTCTTTCTGGCTTACTTCACTCTGTATAATCGGCTCCTACAGGATAGTTGCCTGTATGTTCATTATGACCTTTGATTTAGCGGTAAGATTACAGGTGTTTTGTTTTTTTTTCCTTTCTGTTTATTTCTATTTCTTACTTTTTCAACAATAAACAGATTGTATTTTGTGTAGTTAAAATTCAACAAGCATGAAGAAGAGAAAAGAGGAAAGATGGGGAGTTCAAATCCTAAAACTGAGTTAAGATTTATACAAGTGTAGAGCAGCAATAGAGATGCAGACATAGAGAAAAAACTTGTGGAACAGTGGGAGAAGAGGGCGAGATGAATTGAAAGAGTAGCACTGAAACATATACGTTATCATAGGTAAAACAGATAGCCAGTGGGAATTTGCTGTATGATACAGTGAGCTCAGCCCAGTGCCCTGTGACTACCTAGAGGGCTGGGCTGGAGTGAGAGGTGGGAGGGAGGTTCAGGAGGGAAAGTACATATGTATACCTGTGGCTGATTTACTTTGTTGTTTGGCAGAAACCCAACACCACATCGTATAGCAATTCTCCAATTAAAAAAAAAGTTTATTTGAAAAAGGAAAAGGATAAAAAAAAAAGATTAACACATGAGCACTAGATTAATGAATCTCCTAAACCAGTAAACTCAGCCAAAATCTTACTGTTTCATTTGTTGAGAACTTCAGAATTATAACAGACTCAAAGTTGCCCTGGAATCACCCCCTTAATTATGCATCAATATTTCCCTCAAAAACATATTTTAATAAGCTTGTCTCTATTTTCATGCCAATAGTGTTGGCCTGAGTGTTTCCATTCTGTGGAACTTCACTGAGAATTCTTGGAAGCATTATAAACACTCATCACTATATCTCCCATAGAGAAGCCTTTTTTATTCTTTTCCACTCTTCAATAATCTGGAGAATATTACAGGCCTTTTGTCCTCAGATAGAAATCATTTATCATGTTGCAGAACAACTAGCGACTCCTCACTCAGTCTAAAGTTTAGAAACTGACCTGAAATTCAGGCCTCATTTTTCCTTCCATCCAAACTTCAGGGACAGCCTCAGATCACTGAGATTTTTTTCCTTTCTTATTTCAAAGAAGTTTGTAATCGTTTGCCAAAGCTAATGGCTTCCCAGGTGGTACTAGTGGTAAAGAATCCACCTGCCAATGCAGGAGATGTAAGAGAAACTGGTTCGATCCCTAGGTTGGGAAGACCCCCTGGAAGAGGATCTTGGCAACCCACTCCAGTATTCTTGCCTGGAGAATCCTATGGACAAAGGAGCCAGGTGGGCTACAGTCCATAGAGTTGCACAGAGCTGGCCAGGACTGAAGCAACTTAGCACGCATGCCAAAGCTAATGTGTCTATGATGGAAATGTATTATGTTATAAATTCTCAGTCTAAATTTGCCTCATTGTTTGCAGAGACCAAAAAAAAAAAAAAAATCAAGACGCCAAATAAGCTGCTATTCTGTACTAAAGGAAAATCTAAAATCAGTCTCTATTACTTTGCTCCATGTGGTTCTAAGAGGGAGAAAGAAAAGTCCAGAAGAATAAGTATCTACAGAAGGTGGGCATGAGAAAAGGTAAATCACTTTTCATGGTTTCTTTTAAGCAGCAAGAGCTAGATGGAGGAGGTATGAGAGGAGATTTGATTCAAACGTGGATGAAAATCCCACCATACATTAGCCTTATGATCTTGAAGAAACTGCTTCATCTCTCTGCCTGGATTTTCTCACCTATAAAAAAGGGAATTCTATTAAAATCCTTTTACATTGGCTAGTGTGGGATTTTATTTTAATTTTCAGTGTTCGCCTCTTTATATGGAATGCTGTGTAGAATCGGATATCATGCTTGAAAATTATAAATTAGTATTGAAATTTAAGATGGTGTGCTTTTGAGCTTGTATATCACTGCTACGTTATTTGAAGTACTGAAACATCTGTGTTAAAATTTTAAATGTAATATATTTAAAAGGGTGGAATTCTAATAGTATCTGTTGCATAGTTCTTTTCCCTTCTGTTTGCTTATACATCTTTGTTTTGTTCTGTTTTATTTTTAAGGATGCAGTAAGATATATCACATAGAGTACCAGCACCATGTCCAGAACATAATTCTCAATACACTTCGGTCTTTCAGACCTTATCTGAGAAATACTTCTAGCCATTGTGGAGTAACAGGGACCAGATTTACCCTTCTGCCTGGACAACCTAAAAACAAGACAAAGTCTATGAAGCAAAAATTTTCCAGACATTGGACACAAGGCTATAAAGGATAATGATCCCTAAGAGATGAGAAACAAATGAACCTAGTCCCTTAACTTCCCCCAGCTTCCTACCTAATAAGAGTCTCCAGACCACAGAGCAGAGATGGAAACCCCAGGTCCAACCTGGCAATCTCCCCATATAAAGGAGACAGAATTGAGAGTGTAGGGAGGCCAAGGAGTCTAGAATTTCAGGGCAAAATACTAAACAGCTACACAGTGAGAACTCTGAAGGTCTGCAGAAGGTCCTCCAGTGTTCCCAGGTGAATACTGATCAGCACGTGCATGTAAGAAAACTTCCAGGAAAAGAACCGCCTCAAAGTACTGAGTGAACACACCCCAAAGATCACACTAGACCAGGAATAGCTCTTTATCACACCAGCCGGAGGGATGGTTGTTGTTCAGTTGCTAAGTCATGTCCGACTCTTTGCAGCCCCATGGAGTGCTGTGCACTAGTCTTTCCTGTCTTCCACTATCTCCTGGAGTTTGCTCAAATTCATACCCATTGAGTCAGTGATGCCATCGAACCATCTCATGGTCCATTACCCCCTTCCCTTCCTTCACCAGCCAGAGTGGAAAACCTCGTAATTCATGGGCACTAGGTAGAGTATTGAGAAGAGTCTTGCCTCAACAATGGGATAAAATTAGTCTTATACTAAAGACTGCTTTGATATCACCTAAAGGCAATGGCACCCCACTCCAGTACTCTTGCCTGGAAAATTCTATGGATGGAGGAGCCTGGTAGGCTGCAGTCCATGGGGTCGCTAAGAGTGGGATACGACTGAGCGACTTCACTTTCACTTTTCACTTTCATGCATTAGAGAAGGAAATGGCAACCCCTCCAGTGTTCTTGCCTGGAGAATCCCAGGGATGGGGGAGCCTGGTGGGCTGCCGTCTATGGGGTCACACAGAGTCGGACAAAGCATAAGAGCAACCCCCGGAAGATCAAAGGGTTTGCCAAGTAACTTCGATAACATATTAGCTTTCTATTGCTGTGTTAATAATCACCCCTAAAACTTACTGACTAAAATAAAACCACACACTGTTATGTCACACAGTTCTGTGGGTCAGGAATCCAGGAGCAACTTAGCTGAGTGATTCCAGCTCAAGCTTACTCAAGAAGCTGTAATCAAGCTATCAAGCTATCAACTAGGGTTGCAATATCTGAAGACCTGACTGGACATGGAGGATCTGCCTCTAAGGTGACCCATTCACATCCCCCTAGGCTGGAGGCCAACATTCCCTGCTCTGGCTATTAGCAAGAGGACTCAACTCCTCACTACATGAACCTCTCCATAAGTTAACTTGAATGCCCTAATGACATGATAAGCTTATAGACAGACTAACAAGGAATACAAAAAAGAGGACACGGATTTTCTGTACAAAGAATGAAAAGAGGTGACATCACTAAAGATTCTATAGGTATTCAAAGAATAATAAGGAAATACTGTTAATAATACTATCACAACAAATTCAACAACTTAGAAAAGAAATAAACTATCAATGCTCCCCAAGGAGAAACAGATAAACTAAATACTACTATATCTACTAAAGAAAGAAAAAATAATGTCATAGCCAATGGGATTTATTTCAGGAATTAAGATTGTCTCAATAAAGGTAATTTACCAGTTTTAGAAACTAAAAACAAAAAGATGTATGGATACTTCAGTAGATGAACAAAGAAAATTTTGCAAAATCAAATGTCTGTTCTTAATTGGAAAAAAAAAAAAANGAGAAAAAAAAAAAAAAAAAAACCTCTCAGCAAACTAGAAATACAAAAGAACTTCCTCAACCTGATAAAGAACATCTATAGAAACCTACTTATTTGGTAAAAGACTAGATGTTTTCCTCCAAGATCAGAAACAAGATAAAGATATCCACTCTCACACCTATTCAGAAGTTGTACTGGAGGTTCTTTCCAAGGTAATTAGGCAAGAAAGAGAAATAAATAGCATCCACATAGAAAATAAAGAAGTAAAATTATTTTTAATTGCAGATGATGATTATGATTACTTCTTTAAAACATCCTGTGACTATCTTAGCACTAATAAGTGGATTTTGCATGGTTGCAGGATTCAAGGTCAATATTCAAAAATCAGTTTTATTTCTAGATACTATTAGCAAATGATTGGAAATAGACATTTTAAAAAGTAGTATTTTCAGCAGCATCAATGACTATAAGATACTTAGGGTTAATTGTGAAAAATAATGTAACATCTGTGCATGAAAAATTGTATAACATTGTTGAGAGAAATTTAAGAAAGATCTGAATAAATGGAGCAATATATCATCTTCATGAGTCAGACACACATTATCAAGATGTTAATTCTCCTTCAATTAACCAACATA
>SJYQ01000331.1:171289-260297 GCA_006410935.1 Redunca redunca | reverse complement strand
AGAAACGACTTTCAGAAAGAAAAATAAATTTGGAAAACTTCTACTATCTTGTTTTAAGACTTATTTTAAAAGCTACAGTAATTAAAACAATGTTATTAACGTCCAAGTAAACAAAGATCAATGGAACAAAATAGAGAGTACAGAAATAGACTCGCACATGTATGGCCAACTGATTTTTTACAAATGTACAAGGGAAATTCAGTCTGGAAAGAATAGTATTTTCAACAGATATTTTTGGATCAAGTGGATATCCATGTGAAAAAAAATTAATTTGAATTCATACCACACCTCACACCAAATGCAGAAATTAATTCAAAGTAGATCATAAACCCAAGTGTAAAACCTAAAGCTAAAATTTCTAGAACACATAGGAGAAAATATTTGCAACCATGAGTTAGGCAAATGTTTCTTATATAACGTCAAAAGCAAGAGCCTTAAAAAATTAAAATGTATAACTTTTTTTATCTGCATCAAAATTAGGAATGTCTACCCTTTGAAAGATACTATTATGAGAATAAATATAAAATTCACAGATTAAGAGAAAATATTTGTAAATCTTATACTTGATAAAGAGTTTGCATCCATAATTTGTAAAGAAGCTTCAAAACAAAATAGTAAAAAAATAATCAAATAAAAAGTGAACAAAAAGCTAAGAAACTTCATCAAAGAAGATACATGGATGCAATGAAAAGAAAGAAGAAAAGCGTATCCTTAGCATCATTTGTCATTAGTGAAATGTAAATTAAAACCACAATGAGGTACCATTAAGTTAAGATAAGTCGCTCAGTCGTGTCCAACTCTTTGCAACCCCATGGACTATAGCCTACCAGGTTTCTCCATCCGTGGGATTTTCCAGGCAAGAATACTGGAGTGGGTTGCCATTTCCTTCTCCAGAGAATACCATTACTACATACCTACTAGAATAAAAAATACTGACCTTAACAAGTGTTGGTAAGAATATGGAGTGACAGAAACTCTCATACACTGCTCAAGGAATGCAAGATGGTACAACATTTTGGAAAGTAGTATAGTAGTTTTTAAAAAATTTAACCATCCAGCTACCATATAACCCATATATCTCACTGCTAAGTATTTATTCAAGAGAAATGAAAGCACTTGTACACAAATGTCTATAGCAGCATTATTTATAATAGCCTAAGACTAGAAACAATCCAAATGTCCAGTAAGTGAATGGATAAACAAAGGGCAGTATATCCATATAATGGAATACTACTCAGCAATATTAAGGCATGCACTATTGATACACATAAAGGATGACTCTCAAAATAATAATATTGAGTTTAAAAAGCTAGACAAAAATAGACAGAGATGCTATATGATTTCTTTTATATAAAATTCTAGAAAGGTTAATGAATTTATGACAGAAAGCAGGTAAGTAGTGGCCTGGGGACATGGAGAGGGGTATGATGAAGGGATTATAAAGGAGCACTATTTGGGTATTTGTAGATATGTGTATTTTCTTGATTGTGATGATAGTCTCATGGTGATGTATACATATCAAAAACTCATCAAACTGTATACTTTAAATAACTTTATTCATGGTTAATTACAACTCATTAAAGATATTTTTTAGAACTCAAGTCTAATTTTTTTAAAAAATTTGGGAAATGATGATTGTGTACTTTATTCACTATAGTTTTTATTTTTAACTGCAGAAAATTGAAAACAATAAATGCTATTAATAAAGTTCTAAATAAATATGCTAACCTATGGTGCACCCACACAATAAAATATATATGTATGCAGTTGTAAAGAATGAATGAAGAACATCTCTACGTACTGATTTGGAAAGATCTCCAAGTTGCTCAGAGAAAGAAAAAAGTAAATACTCCCTTCCATGAGTACTGAATGGGGTAGTCTGGAGGTTCCAGAATACTAAGAATCTATATTCAAATGTTTATTTAAAGATACCCATTGATTTGGGATCCTGAGTTTTGTCCTCTGCCATTTAAATTAAAAGTTTATATCTGCATATGCGTGTTTAGTGGTGGAGAATAAGAATCTGTATTCATTACCAATATATTCAATATATTATATATTTGCTCATATATATATAAATAAAGAATATCTATAGATATAGATACTCTGAAAAGATTCCAAAAAATGGAAAACCATGGAAGAGAAATAGGATGGGGGAGTAAGGATAGCAAGGATATTTTAAAAATTAAATTGAAAATTTGTATCAAAAGTTTTTGAATCTTTTTAAAAAATAGAAAAATCCTGCCTAGGGACAGAGGAAAAGGAGAATTTATAGTGATAGCTTTAAAAAGGTATATTTATTCAGATATCTGGGACTAAGACCTCAGAGCTTCTTCAACCAAGAGCAAAAAGGAAGTAAAATAACTAAACTTCAAAGTTGCAGACACTTTTGAGATTTCCCCCCTAGTTTCTTAGACCTTAAACCTTCACAAAGCTTATTTCTCTTTCCGTTTTTTGATGTATCCTGCTGAATTTTTAGTCTTACAACACTTTCACAAAATGAATTAAAACTGTCAAAACTCCACGTGTGCAGGTGCTGAGTCACCTCGGTCTTGTCCAACTCTTTGCAACCCATGGACTGTAGCCCACCAGGCTCCTCTGTTCATGGGGTTGTCCAGGCAAGAATACTGGAGTGGGTTGCATGCTATCCTTCAGGGGATCTTCCCAACCCAGGAATTGAACCCGCATCTCTTATATCTCCTGCCCTGACAGGTGGATTCTTAACCAGTAGCACCACCTGAGAAGCCCTAACAACTTCATAGTGTGTATTGTATTTCTTTTTATTGGTATATTCCTAATAGATAAGGACCAAATATTCAGGACATTAATCTGTTCCTCTCTTTTTCTGTTTTTCCTCCTCTTTCCAGCCCCGTCCTCTTTTCTTTTTGGCAAATATTAAACAATCAGTGTCAAAAATCACTGGCATGCAAATAAGGACATTAAATAATTGTTATTTTTTTCAAACAATTGTTTCATGCCAGAATCCATATGAAAATGATTGGTTAACTATTGCTAATCTTATTAAATGAAAAAAGAAAGGATATTGAAAGCACCACACATAAAAAAATAAATTATTAAATCTCATTCACAGTACAATGAAATCTACACAATTCAGCTGAAAAACATTTGCCAATGGATGGCTACCTCATTGTGAGCAGATGTTGTTGCCTTCAAAGAATTTTTGACAACAATGGGTCAAGAGCTTTCCAAATATCATTTAAATTTATGTATCTATATTTATATATTACCCAACAGTCCAGTGGCATAGATCCATTTTTTATCTGAGATTCAATTTCTTTTTGATTGCCTTGACCTGTCTAATAAGTTTCAAGTAATTGTGACCTTCATCATATCCCCAAACTGAAAGGATTTGGCAAGAAATAAATAAAACTGATTTTTCTCTTCATTCACTCATCAAGGTTATTATGTGCTATTTGTTTGATTCTTTATTTCTTCGGCTCAAAATCTCTTTTCTTGGAAAGACATGTGTGATGTAGAGAATCTTGGGCCAGGATTACTTCCTGGCAATCAATAACCAAAAATGAATACTAAACTTGTCGGTTATCGAAGCCTTGAAGAGTATTTGGAGAAAAGAGTATTTATTTCTCTGTCTTCATTTGCAATGGAAAATCAAAAGTGGATTCTAGAGGAATCATCTCCTATTGACACTTACGTTTTTATTTTCTCTGTACATTTCAGCAGAGATCGATAATACACTGAGTTTTGTAAAGGGAAAATTTCTAGTTTATTTTCTTAAGTGGGTTTATACTTCATAAACAGCCCCCTCTTTTCTTTTAAGAAAACTAATATTGTTGGCTTTTCCAGATGTAAGAGATCGTACAAGTTTATTTTGTACATGAGTTGTTTCTAAAACCTAGTTTCTCTAACTTGGTTCCAGAGGCAGCTTCATGGGTGTGTGATCTGTCCAGTTACACAGGCCCCTCCCCTTGAAGGGCCCCATACTTGAAATAATGGTCTGCTATCACCATCTTAGAACTCAATAATTACGACAAGGGAACTCACATTTTCATCTTGAACTGAATCCCTCCAAATTTCATAGCAGACCTGCTCAGTTCATGTAAGCAACCATCAAAGTCCTAGTGAAAGAGTCTCCTGGGCCTTATGGAATATAATAGAGGACATTTATTGAGCATTAGGGGCTGTTGTAAGAACTTTATGGGTATTAATTAATTGAAGTCTTAAAAAAAACCTCTACAAGGTAAGTGTGATCATTAACCTCATTTTACAGATGCAGAAATTGAAACACAGAGGTTAATGAAACGAATCACTCGCTCAGCAAATTGAGGGGCCAGAATTAGATCCCAGACAGCCTGACTCCAGAGCCTGCTATGTTAAAAGTAGCGAGAGCAGTTAAAGACCATTTCAGAATCACGTGGTTCACCCCCAGAAACCTGGAGATCCAATATTGTTTTGTGCCTCTGTGTCCCATTTCCCTTGTTTCAGACTTTGTCTGGGTAACTGGCATACTGTAGATATTTGGTTTAGCGGAATTTATAGGCTGCCCCCATTGCTTTGATCCTTGAAGTGTCTCACCTGCAAGTACCTCCGCAGACCTAAGGATCACATTCTAACTCTTCTGGAAACATCCATATTACCTTCAATGCATCTGGGGTTTGTAAAGCTGACTTCCTAATTCATATATTTGCTAACCCAGAAGATATTCTTACTTTTTACTTATTTAAGCAGACTCAGTTCTTTGGCTGAACTAAAAATGCATTTTGCCCCATAAAACTTGCTTCAGCGGGCTTCTAATTAGTTTGCCTTCTGTCAGCAATGGGAAACCAGCTTCTGGATGCTAATATTTTTCAGGCAGGGAAGGTAATAAAATCTGGCAGTCAGCAACTATGAATAAAAACAAAGAAATCAGAAATGAATTCCCATTTTGTGAAACATGGCAACTCAAGGCCAAAACATCTATGTAGTCAGTGATTTATTTAAAAACATTTGATGGTGAAGAACATGGAAGCCTGACTTGCTGCAATCCACGGGGTCACAAAGAGTCACACATGACTGAGTGGCTGAACTGAACTGATTTTTAAACAAAGAATAACATAAATACCGTACTGGAGGGAACATGACTGAAAGTGATTTTAAGGATTACCAACATATGCCCAGAGAAGACAGTAAAAAGAATTTAGCTTGGTGGCTATGAGCTCTATAGCTTGAAGACCTGGCTTTAAATCCTGCCTCTAGCACTTAAATCCTACGCACCCCAGCAGCTCAGAAGATAAAGAATCTATTTGCAATACAAGAGACCCAGTTTCGATCCCTGGATCGGGAAGATCCTCTGGTGAAGGGAATGGCACCCACTCCAGTATTCTTGCCTGGGGAATCCCATGGACAGAGGAGCCTGGTGGGCTGCAGTCCATGGGGTTGCAAAGAGTTGGACATGACTGAGCAAACTTCCACTTTACTTTTACTACTACTTAATAGAAAGTGAGATCTTGAGCAAGGTCTTCTTATACGTAAAACAAACACCTACTATGTACCAAGTGTTGTGTTAGATTCTGGATACATAGAATATAGATGTATTGGGGAAAAAAACAACATGGAGCCTGCTTTTAAGCCACCTCTATCTAGAGCGATACTTCTGATAATACAATGATACTACTGATAATAGTAGAATACTACTATTTCACTTTTATACAATGAGTGTAGAAGACAGTGCTTTCCAGCATCACTCGATTTTCCACCTTTCTGAGGACCTGGTTGTAACCTTACCAAGGGCCAATAGAATGATTTACACTAGGATATCCATTTCTAACTTCTGAGTCTTCACTTCCAATTACAGATAGAGTACACTCTTTCCATAAGCATTTCTCAGGAAAGGAGACTCTGCTTCTTCCCAATATGCTCTGCAAAATATTGACTATAGCTCCCTGAGGCTGCAACTCAATGTACCTCTAATCTTGCTGGTATTTTGTCTGGGCTCCCTCTTCAGGGAGCAGCTCCAGCATCCTGCAAAGATGGGAAGGTGCATCCTTTATTGACAAGAGTCACTTTCCACTGAGTCCAAGCTAAAGACAATGCTGCATTGTGAAAACATGCATCGCTCTTCACCAATGCCTAAAACACCCCCCCCCATATATACACACTGTCCCTTAGCAACTGTGTATTCTTGTTGTTGTTTAGTTACTAAGTCATGCCCAGCTGTTTTGCAACCCCATGGACTGTAACCCTCCATGGCTCCAGGGGATCTTCTCAACCCAGGGATCCAACTCGTGTCTCCTGCATTGGCAGGAGTATTCTTTACCACTGAGCCAACTGGGAAGCCCAGCAATTGTATACATGATCCCCGATATTAGGTAGACACGTACTCCCCAGAAATTTAAGATACAGCATGAACGCATGAAATCTCAGAAAGACATCTCCCTGAAACATCTATTCATTTAAAGATCTGGGAGGGAAACATACATTTGGTATTTTTATATTATTATGTATGTGAATTTGAGTTATCAAAATCTGACATAAGGAGAGTAGAAAAATTAACAGATGTTGGACTTCCCTAGTAGCTCAGCTGGTAAAGAACCTACCTACAATGCAGGAGACACTGGTTCGATTCCTGGGTCAGGAAGATCCCCTGGAGATGGGATAGCTACTCACTCCAGTATTCTTGGGCTTCCCTGGTGGCTCAGATGGTAAAGAATCCACCTGCAATGCAGGAGACCTGGGTTTGATTCCTGGGTTGGGAAGATCCCCTGGAGGAGGGAAAGTCTACCCACTCCAGTATTCTTGCCTAGAGAATCCTCATGAACAGAGGAGCCTAAGGAGCTACAGTCCATGAGGTCTCAAGAGCTGGACATGACTGACTGAGCAACCAAGCACAGCACAACACAGCAACCCAATGGGTGAGCTTCCCTGGTGGTTCAGCACCAGGGAGAAGGAAATGGCCATTCACTTTAGTATTGTTGCCCGGGAAATCCCATGGACGGAAGAGACTGGCAGGCCACAGTCCACTGGGTCACAAACGAGTCAGACACAACTTCGCGACTAAGCAACAACACATTGATGTATAGTATTGGTTCTCTTCTGTTCAATCCAGTTTTCCAAACTTATAGACTTAATATAAGACATCATCCATTGACCAGAAGGACAAGTAGGAATTGTTCTGTGGCCCCTAAGTTAAACCTGGAGCCCTCAAAATTTCATGCTTTCAGCTACCTTTCCAGACTAGGCAAGCTTGATAGGGTAGGATCTCATGTTAATTCTTTCTTGTTATTACATTTCCATTGAAAATGTGAGGAAAACGCTGCTCCAAGTTATCCTATGCACTTTGAGTATTACTGATTCTCATAATACCAAATAAGTTAAAAACTAAATTTTAATCTAAAGGAAACTCCAGGAGCCATCCCATCTTGGGGTCTTCAAGCTCTACTTAGGGGTCACAGCAGAGGTTAAGGTGAGACCAAGAGGGAACAGCTTGGCCTCCCCCCTCAACTCTCTGCCAAAATCCTTTTCCCCCATTAGTAGGATCCCTTTTGATCCTACATTTATTTGCCTAGGATTTCCAAATAGGCTTTCAGGGACTTTCCTGGCAGTCCAGTGCATGGGGTGTGGGTTTAAACCCTAGTTGGGAAACTAAGATCCCATATGCTGTGCATTGCAGCCAAAATACTTTTAAAAAATAAATGACTAAAATGTGAAACAGAGATTACAAAAAAAAAAAAAAGAACAATCAGCTCCAAGTAGGATTTCATTTGAAGAAAATTTTCTAGAAAAAAAGGAGCTGAAAGTAGTTAATGTGATTCAACGTTCTTATTTTTTTAATATTATCAAATTCATATTATACCCCAATTCAGTCCCACCCACTCTGGCCTGAAGCCATGCATGCTAAGTCACTTCAGTCATGTCCGACTCTTTGTGACCCCATGTAGCCCACCAGGCTCCTCTGTCCATAGGATTCTCCAAGCAAGAATACTGGAGTGGGTTGACATTTCCTTCTCCAAGGAATCTTCCTGACCCAGGGTTGGAACCCATTTCTCTTATATCTCCTGCATTGACAAGCAGGTTCTTTACCATTAGTGCCACCTGGAAAGCCCCAACCTCAAGCCAGTGAGCCTCTAAGCACAGGAACCCAGAGCAAATCCTGATTCAGAATGGTAGGCAAGAATTTCTAGTCTCATTTACAGAACTGTCACCAGGATTCTTCAACCAAGCATTATGGCTTACTAGCAAATTGAGTGAATTTAAGAAAATATTGATTCCTATTCGTTTCCATTCATATATGATTTTCCAGCATTAGGAAACAGTAGATGTGGGTCTTTTTTCCTATAGGGAGCAGGCAATACTTTCTTACCCTTTCACTTCAGAGCCTAGACTCAGAGGAAATATGATAAATGGATGTTTCCTTAAACTCCAGTCATTCATATACCATTTTTATGATTTTCATTATATCTGCATACAAATTGCTCTTTCATTTACCTAATATTTTTCTTTACATCAGCTCACATATTAATGTTAGCCATGCCTTAATCAATGACATCCATTAAATCATGAAAAGTCTTTTTACTAATACACGTTGAAATAAACACAAAATCATTAAAATAAAAAAAAAAATTGCATCTGGGCCAAATCATCTCATGTTATGGGGGTTTTATTGTTGTTTAGAAAGCACTGATCTGATTCAGTCATTCAGCAGATAGCTACTGAATCCCCCACTCTCTTCCATATACTGTGCTGCTGCTGCTGCTAAGTTGCTTCAGTCATGTCTGACTCTGTGCGACCCCATAGACAGCAGCCCATCAGGCTTCCCTGTCCCTGGGATTCTCCAGGCAAGAACACTGGAGTTGGTTGCCATTTCCTTCTCCAATGCATGAAAGTGAAAAGTGAAAGGGAAGTTGCTCAGTCGAGTCCGACTCTTAGCGACCCCATGGACTGCAGCCTACCAGGCTCCTCTGTCCATGGGATTTTCCAGGCAAGAGTACTGGAGTGGGGTGCCATTGCCTTCTCCGATATACTGTGCTAGGTGTTAGGAAACATACACCTTTGAAGGGAATATGGTTTGTGTCATTTCTCAAAATTATCCAACCAGGGAACACTTTCTTGAGAATCGGTTCATCTAACTGTCCTATGGAATATGCTTTGGAAAACATTATTCTAGAAATACCCTGCAGTGTCATAGTAGTCAGGATTGAAACTCTTTGGAGCGGGGGGAGAGGCAGCAACTTTGGCACTTCACCTTGGCCTCTGGCTGGCAGAAAACCTTCCTACAGTTGGCTCCTGAGCACTGGAGAAACAAGACTGCATTGAGAGTTATCGCCTCTCAGGCAGAATTTAAGAAGTGAGGTAGCACCCTGAGAGATGGAACCAGCTTCTGCTCACTCCAAGGAGTCTCCCACCAATGGGGGTCAAGAAAGGACAGATGGCACAGGGTTGCCAGCTACACAGTGGTACAGTGGGAGACCCAACATAGGTTCAGCAGCTAATGTTATGCTTCTTCTCTTGGAGCATTTGAAATACTGAGTCTATGAAGATGATGCTAAATATTTTCTTAGGGCTAAGACTATAAATTCAATTGTAAAACTGGAACATTTTCAACCCTATTTCTCCATAATGTGGGTGTTTGGGTTTTTTTTTAAGTACTTTTCCAGTAAATTGCACACTGCTTGCCCACAGAAGTAAACAGCAGCCCAAGGGCAGATGATGAACACTATAGCTTTCGGTGCCTAAGTTGTAAGAACATTTCTCCCTCAAATATCACTGAATTTCCACAGCCAAGTTGAGCACCATATGTGTGCCATATTGATTCCCTGGACAGCTGTTATTGTTATTCGCCCCCAACAAATGTTATGAGTCATGTATGGGTGACTCGGGGCTTCATAAATTGTGGTAAATGAAATCAAATTTTCTTTTTTCCTATGTGATTGAGCAACAAAAGCCACTGCTCTTGATAACACCAGATGAGAGCTGTTAACGTATGTTCACAGGGCCTGGGACAGGCTTATAGGTCCCTTTTAGAACATCTCCTACATTTTAAGGTCCACATTTCTCCAACGCAGACTCAGGTACCAGACTTGAGTGATTTTTGTATTCCCTTGGTCTCTCTGCATTAAAATTTTAGGCTCTGGTCAAGTTTAACTTTCCAATCCAAACCTCCAGTTAGATAAAAGAAAAGACCAAGCTATATCTTTGACCAAGATATAGCCAACCAAATCTGGGGAAAGGGTCTTAGGATGGATGAAGGGTGATATCATTGAGATGAGTGAGAAGAAAATTTCCATGATCATCAATTTGGTGGACTGAATGGAAACAAAACAGCTGTGGTTATTCTTCTTCAGGCATCCAGGCCCTTGGCAATGCAATGCTGAAGCTCCTACCATCAAGAGATGCAGCCTGTTTCGCCATCCTTGGATGTGGGTTGGCTTTGTAACTCGCTTTGGCCAACAGAAGTGGAGGAAGTAACAGCGTGCAAGGACTTGCACTCTCCCCGTCTCCTTGACCTTGGCTCCACCATGTGAACACACTTGGACGAGCCTGCTAGGGAATGAAAGACCACATGGTCCATGGTCAGTTGACTGGACTGTATCAGCTGTGATCCCTGCTGGCACCTATAATACATGTGGTAGTTGATCCAAGAGCCCCATGTTACAAAGTTTCACCAAGACGAGCTCTTAAAAAAAGGAAAAAATAGTATTTATTTATTTGCCTTCATTGGGTCTTAGTTGCATCACATAGGATCTTCACTGCAGCATGCAAGACCTTTTATTGCAGCACAAGGACTCTCTAGTTATGACACAAGAGCTCAGTTACCCCTCGGAATGTCGGATCTTAGTTCACCAATCAGGGACCGAACCTGCGTCCCTTGCATTGGAGAGCGAAATCTTAACCACTGGACCACCAGGGAAGTCCCCAGGAAGAGTTTGTTGATTTGCAGCTGACTTTAAGGGCATGAGCCACCCTGGTCCAAATCATCAGAACCACAAAGCTGTCCCATTAACTTGTGAGCAATAATATGTAGTTACTGCCTTAAACCATGAAACTGGGGGGTGGCTTGGTATACAGCAGCAACTACTTAGTATAAACATACAGACCATATTAATCTTCATCATCAATAATCATCATTCATTTTGACATTTTTTTCCCATATACCTTCTCATCTCATCCCTAGTTTCCCTTTATTATCAACATCTGACATTAGTGTGGTGCATTTGTTACAATTGATGTGCTAATATTCAGTTCAGTTCAGTTCAGTCACTCAGTTATGTCCAACTCTTTGTGACACCATGAACCGCAGCACACCTGGCCTCTCTGTCTATCACCAACTCCCGGAGTTCACCCAAACCCATGTCCATTGAGTCAGTGATACCATCCAACCATCTCATTCTCTGTTGTCCCCTTCTCCTCCTGCCCTCAATCTTTCCCAGCATCAGGGTCTTTTCAAATGAGTCAGTTCTTTGCATCAGGTGGCCAAAGTATTGGAGTTTCAGCTTCAGCATCAGTCCTTCCAATGAATATTCAGGACTGATTTCCTCTAAGGGCTAATATTAATATATTATCATTAATTAAAATCCATAGTTACATTAAGATTCACTGCATTATACCTTCTACTAGTTTTGACGAATGTATGATGACATGTATTTCCCATTATAGTATCAAACAGAATAGTTTCACTGCCCTAAAAAGTCCCTGTGCTCCAATTCATTCCTCCTTTCCTCCCCTTGGTCTCTGGCAACCACTGACCTTTCTACAGTCTCCATACTTTTGTCTTTTCCAGAATGTCATGTAGTTAGAATCATACAGTATGTAGCCTTTTCAGATGGACTCATTTTAACATTTTCTATTTTTTTGCAATGTGCTACTTTTCCTAAATGATCTCATTTAACCCCATAGGGTGCTATCATTATGCTTAGCTTACAGAGGAGAGAACTGAATTCCTAAAAGATGTTAATTGGCCCAAGGATACACAGCTAATGAGTGCTAAGTCTTGAGAAACTCTGGCCTTTCTAATTTTAGAGTCTAAGCTCTTAATTATTACAGGAAAAGTTGCAAAGTGGTGATCCAGAGGTTGCATTCAGCCTGCAGTTTTGTTTCATTTGGCTCACCTGATGTTTTAAATACCAGAAAATTTCAGCTTTTCTTTTAAAAATTGTAGGGTGTGGCAGTTTAAGTTCTCACACTGCAGTTGTCTTAGTCAACTTGGCTGTTATAACAAAATAGCAGGGACTGGGTGGTTTAAATAATGTTTATTCCTCACTGTTCTGGAGGCTAGAAGTCTGAAATCAAGGTGCTGATAAACTAAGAGTTTGCCTCCTTGAAAGGAGGATGGACTGGCTGAAGGAGTGATACTCTTACTCAGTGAAAAACACCATGATGGATTCTGATCCTGAGAAAGTGGGTCTGGAGGTGCATTGAGAATAGGGGCTAGAGAGAACAAAGCTAGAGGAGTATGGAGTCCTTGTAGGCAACTCGGGCCTTATAGGAGTCAAGGAAGAGAGGGGAGATTAAGAGAGAAGAAGAGCTGGCAAACTGGCTTGAAGCCTGGACGTTATATGGTGTGACAGGCTAGTGAGATATGCTGGTGGTGATAGGTGTCTTAAAACATCCAAGCGTTGGCAAGGATGGGGAGAAATTAAAACCTCTGCACACTTATAATGGGAACTCAGAATGTTGAAATTACTATAGAAAGCAATATGGAAGTTCTCAAAAATGTATAGAGACAACCCTAATGGCCAGATGAATATGTAAAGAAAATGTGAGATACATATTTGTGTGTGTGTGTGTGTGTGTGTGTGTATATATATATATATATATATATATATATGTGGGGGAGAGGGGTGGTGACTTCCCAGGCAGCACTAGTGGTAAAGAGCCCACCTGCCAAGACAGGAGACGTAAGAGATATGGGTTCAATCCCTGAGTCAGGAAGATCCCCTGGAAGAGGGCATGGCAACCCACTCCAATATTCTTATCTGGAGAATCCCATGGACAGAGGAGCCTGGTGGGCTACAGTTCATAGGGTCGCAAAGAGTTGAACATGACTAAAGAGACAGAATACAAAATATTATTCAGCCTTTTAAAAAAGAGGAAATGCCATCATTTGTGACAACATGGATGAAACTAGAAGACATTATATTAAGTAAAATAAGGCAATCATAGGAAAAATGTGCACACCACCTAAATGAAAAGTGTTAGTCACTCAGTCGTGTCTGACTCTTTGTGACCCTGTGGACTGTAGCCCACCTGGCTCCTCCACCCATAGGATTCTCCAGACAAGAATACTTGGAGTGGGTAGCCTATCCCTTCTTCAGGGGGTCTTCCCAAGCCAGGAATCAAATGGGTCTCCTGCATTGCAGGCGGATTCTTACCAGATGAGCTACCAGGGAAGTCCCACCTAAATGAGATATTTAAGAATAGTCAAACTGTACTCCAAGAAAAAAATTTTTTAAATAAGAATATAAAATGGTCAAACTTATCGAAATCAAGAATAAGATGGTTGTTGTCAGGGGCTAGGGAAGAGGAAAATGGGGAATTGTTTTTCAAAAGGTATAAAGTTTCTGTTACACAAGATGAATAAGTTCTAGAGATCTGCTGTATAATACAGTACCTATAGCTAACAACACGTACCATGTACTTCAAACTCTGTTAATAGGATAGATCTCATGAAGTGTTCTTACTGGAAAAAACAAAATGCAAAAAGAACACAGGAAATTTTGGGAGGTAAGGTATATGTTTAGTACCTTGGAGTGATATTACAGGTGTACGCATGTGTCCAAAGTCATCAAGATATAGACATTAAATATATACAACTTTTGTGTATCAATTTATCTCAATAAAGTTAAAAAAGAATAAAACTATTTGATATGCAGTTGTACACTGATTACTGTGTTGTGTGCTGTTGTGAAGCTCTCACATACTAATTCATAGACCTTTAGTAAAAGTTCTACTACAGGACTTCCCTGAAGGGACAATGGATAAGAATCTGCCTGCCAATTCAGGAGACATGGTTCAATCCCTGGTCCAGGAAGAGTTCACATGCCTCAGGAAACTAAAGCTTGTGAACTATAACAGCACATGCCCCTAGAGCCTGTGTTCTGCCACACAAGAAGACAGCAAGGAGAAGCTCATGCAATGCAACTAGATAGCAGCCCCAGTTCCTCATAACTGGAGGAAGCCCTTGCACAGCAACGAAGATGCAGTGCAACCAAAAACAAATTAAAAAAAACAAAAACCTTTTACCATAGTTCACGGTTGTGTATTCACAAGCATTTGCGAGAGTGCAATCAAGAAGATTCTAAGTTTGGAGTAGTATGGGACAGAGAAAATGGAAACACCACCAAGATTCAGAATGGAAAACAAGACCTCAGAGGACACAGGAAATGGCAATGAATTTCAGAATCTTGAGTGGACACTGAACTTAACTTGAGGTCTTTATTTGTAGGTTAGGTCACTCCTGTCTAGATCATAAGGGCTCAGGGGACCTCAGATGATATCTGAATTACACAACCATTGTGTTTAATTAAGAATTTCCCACTGAAATCTCCCAGCTGGTTCCATTTGCCCTGCCCCAGGCAAATGCAAACCACAGGTATTTGACACTAGTTGGGGAACAGGGTGTCCAGACAGAATGAATGTGTGGGCCTTGAGAGTGTATTGTCCCAATAACATCTGCAATTAAAGGAATTTGGCATTCAAGATTTGAGTAAGTAGTTGTATGAGATAAGATGGAATCTGTTTGAGGTTTCTAGATGAAGTATAAATAACGTAAATCCTTAAATTGCACTAAACTTGTTATGTTTAAAAGTATGTCTTCAGAGAACAGGGTATTTTGCCATCTTGACCTGGTGGAAATTTTTATCTCAAGCTCTTGATATTAAGGACTATTTCTCTATATGATTTAATCAGGATAATAGAAATATTGATAAATTTCCATAAACCATGTTTCAGAAAACATAACTGAGCCAACATAACAGAAATTATATTCAGCTGTGAGTAAACAGATACCTGGAAAAAAAAATAGTATATTGATCACACAGTGAATTCTACTGTGTAAAAGAAGTCTAGAGTCAGGCCCTTCAGGTGTCATACTGAGAGGCAGAGTTTATCACTTCCATATAAACACAGGAGCTTGCTTTGCATATCAGATTAGGAAGAGGCCATTTGTGACTTCAGTGGAACTGCCAAACACTTGAATAATCTAAGGGTCCAAGTGTTCTGCTTCCTTCCATAGTTGCTGTCTCACGTGAGCCTCACTCAAGGTAGTTCTGGAGACATTATCACCTCCTTTGCACATATCTGGAAAGATGGAAGATGTGGGTCATAAACCAGGAAGTGGCGGTTCTCTTTCCAATGAGCAAATGAATATGAAAAGCTCCAGATTTACCACCAAAGACTGAAAAAAGAAGCTTTTCTGGGGCAATGGTCTCTTTTCATGGGCACTGCTCTATAGACACACTTGAGGTTTCTCACTTGACCAAAGAGTAAGTCTCTGGGCAGAGAACCCCACCATCACCACCACCAAGCAAGGTCTGGGAGAAACAAGCCAGCTGCCCTGTGTTTCAGGGATCTGTTTCCCCCTAAGCCTCCACAACTCTATTAAAACTCCAGACTCCACTTCTCATTTCATTGTGTGCCAAGAACAATTTATTTGCAGCTTTCTCAACTCCCACAAGGTCTCACTGGAGCTCTGTTCATCTGATTTAATTAAAAGTCTTGAAAAAACTCATATACAGTGCTTGATCTATAACAATATTCATTGTTCTCTCACTAAGTTGCTGGAAAACCCTTTGTAAACCCGGTGAACTCAACAGACTGCAGATCTAACCATATGACCATCCAAAAATTCATTTCTCATTTCCTAAACTAGCTCTATAGCCAGGTTCAGGGTCACAGGAAACCCCAAGATCTCATGCAACCCAGGGCCCAAAAATGTGAGCCGTGTCCCCTTTAAGATGGACTGGAAACCTAGCCTGGAAATGATGTTTCTAAATCAGATTCTCTCAGTCTGTGGGATCCAGCTGCTCAGATTTCAAGAGGATGACTTCTCGGGGCCTTCAGATCTTATTTCACATCAAGCGAAGTCTGGTCTTGATTAACGTTGCAGCAAGGAAAGCATATGGCAGTCAGAGAGGCAGAGGCTGGGTAATCAGGCCCTGCAGGTTCACACTGCAGAAAGTAAGAGGCATAAAAACTGTCTGCCGTTCGCTGAAGCTGGGCTCCAAATGAAACACGAGCTCGCACTTTCCCCATGTTTATATATTTGAGTTAATTGAGTTTTTAATTAGAAGAGTGAGTCGAGCCAGGAGAGGGATTTAGTGAGCTCAGTATTAAAATAACACATTGCTGAGGCCCATTTTCTCCAACTCTGACAGAATAACTGTGGGGACTCTTTGCTGTCATATATCTTAATAGAAAAGATGAGGGGTGGCGGGTAGGGGGCGTTGCTGGAGCTGAGACCGTTCACAAGTTACTAAGCTTTTGCATCTGCAGAGTGGAAGGAATGATGCCTTCAGCTCTCAAATTCCGTTAGGACTAGACAAAACACTGCTTCTAGGAAATACTGCAAGAACTAGCCGTACCAAGAGGAAATGGAGCCTCTCTTCCTTTCATCAAAGCTCCAGACCAGACCAGAAATTACACTGGTTACTTCTACAGACATAGCATGGGGAGAGGCTTTGCCCAGAGGTCTCATTACAGAAGCAATCAGTTCACAGGTCTTGTCCTAAATGCTCAGATTTCTTTATGCTGCAGGAGAAAACCTTGAGGGGTAAAGTTCCCCAGCTTCATAAATTCTTTGCTTTGTATTATAATGGTGTAGAATATGTCGATATAGTACAATAGGATTGCAGCAGGGTGCTCCTGTTATTTAAGATGTCTGCTTTCTTTCCTGCTAAAACAATGTGCTCTTCAGTACCCTCTCTTATGTGCAATACTGAACTGCTATTTCTCAAAAATATTAAATCTTTCTAAAGAAACAGCAGTGATGTGTTTCCACCAAAGCTGGTAGGAGAACCAGGTCTGACTTGACCATCTATACACCCTACAGTGGGTTTTCCTTGGCTCAGTGTCCTGTCTTCACTGACAGCTTCTCACAAGTCAAGTCCCAGGATTCCTAGGAATGCCCCTGCCTGGGACCTGAAAACTAGAAAACTCAGAACCTGGGAATCAGGGGAAAGGGCCACAGCACTGAGGAGGAAGGGACGGGGCTGGAGCAGGGTGTGATGAGACAGGATGCTGAGCATCGTCAGCAAGAGACAGCTTAACTTTTCCAGCTGCTTCTTCAATGTTCTATGGAGACAGGGGTTCTCAGCACATTTATCTAGTACCTGTTCTGCTTTGTTTCAGATTTAGTTCTTATAAACCTCCCATTTTATCCATCAAAGTGAGTCTCTGGGAAGTTAAATGAATTGCCCAAGTTCACAAAGGAAACCACAGGCAGAGTAGGAATTCTCAGCCCCAAAGACCTGAAGCCTGGGCAGTAGTTCCACAGATCAAACAGCCTGCTCAGAGGGTCAAGGGTTGGTTCAGGGCTCAGGCAGTTCTGGGGGACAAGGGGAAGGCGAGGAGACAAGAAGGAATGGACAGTTTGGCTGCCGCCTCAGAGGGACCAGCAAATGATGAGACTTCCAGACCCACCGGTAATCTGCCACTCCTCTTAGCCATGATTTTTATCCTACCAGTTTCACCCCTGTCCTGTGCCCTCCCTTCAAATACATCTCTTTTATCCAAAGTGTTCTCTCCCTCATCCTAGATCCCAAAGGGAACTCCCACCTGCTGGTTGGAAAGCCTTGTTGCAAGCCTTCTTAATTAGCCTGAAATTCCAGGAGTGAGAGAAGGGGGAAGAGGGGAGAGGAGAGAAGATAAGGAACTCAGACAGATGCCATATTTCTTCAAGATGGTGCCTCAACAGTGGCTACCATCTGGGGGTAACTTCTTGTCTTCCTTCTATACCTTCTTGTTCCTGCTAGCTCTCCCTCCAAGGCCCTGCATTCCTCAACAGAAACCCAGGCCTGCAGAGTCCAAGCTAGTGTCTGTCCTGCAGCCCCAGCATGAATGGAGGAGCAGCCACCTTGTGGATGAGACCATTCCTCTAACCCAGGGACATGCCCTGTGGGGCAATGGTGGAAGCTCTCACCTACCCAGTGTCTCCAGCGTGGAGACCCACAGCCTTGGGGGAAAGTCTCCCACTTCCTGAGATACGGGGTTGAAATCTATAATACTCTCAAGCTCTTCGCTTGACTTCAAGGGGGAAAACGCCTAAGATTTTTTTTTTCTGTCACAGGCAGCATTGTACACCACTTCTGAAGTTCTGAACTGAGAATTATTTTAAAACTGGCATCAGCTCAATTCTCATGCTACTCTACTTGAAGGCAAATATTTTACTTCTTGAGGCATAAGTGATTGTTTTTCCAAAGACTCAGCCTGGAAAGAGTCTCCCTGGACCCTTCCCCTCTGAGGCAGGGTCCCAGCAGGCTGACTTTACATATTCAGAATAAAGCTGCCCACAGCCAGGTCTCCAGCCTTCATCAGCATGTTTTTGCATGTGGTACAGAATGTGTGTCCCTGTACTTGTGTGCAATACAGACTCTCTCACTTGGGCTGGTTCTGGAATGCCCATCTGTTGGTTATATACTCGCAGAGAAAGAGCCTAGTGGAACAAAAAAATCAGTGTCTACATGTCAGTCGTACCTCCCAACCCCCTTGGTAAACTCCAGCCCTGCATTTTGCACAGAGCGTCAGGAGTCTGCCTTGCTCAAAGCCGAGTCAGAGGGAAAGTGAGGGAGGAGATAACCCAGCTCTTTTCTCTCGGTAAAACCCAGAGAAGTGTTCTGTTAATGGAAACAGTGCCACACCAGTCCCATTTAGTGTCCACATCGGTTGGTGTGGCTTCTTTACAGCTCGAAGATGCCCGAAAGGAGCCACCCCTGTGGTTAAAAATTCCCTCATCAGACAACTGCTGTGGAGGTGGGGCGGGCACTGAAGTTAGTCCTGTGAAAAGCCTTTCCCCCAGTGTAGGGAATCATCACACCTGCAATAAGGAGCAGAAGCAAAGGGAATCCTCCAGACATGAAGAACCTCTTTTCTAGTCAGTTTCTGGTAACAAAAGCAATCCCCTCATCAGGCAGGCTGGCTGACCATCTTCTTTAAAAGCCTCAGTTGACAGTCTGGCTTTGCATTTTGCCCCTGTGTGTGTGTGTTACTTTGCCTTCACAGACTTAAACTTGAAGAAATTATAATGCAACCCCCCACCCTCATATAATTCAATATTTTTCACAGTCTAAAAACTTAAGGAACTCTAACAAAATTCTGATTTTTTTCCCCTAAAGCTAGTTATAGTATTTTTTGAGAATGACAGACACTAAATTGTTTTATTTGAGGGGTGACCTTGCTTTGCTGATATACCCTAGTTCATGTCCAATGTGACTGGCAGCAGCCCAGGGTTGGTCCTGGTCCTCTGTGTCAAGTTTAAAAATCATAACAGAGCATTGCCCCTGGGCCTCAGGGTTATAAGCATACGTAGTTCTGCAGGTTCTTGGGAAGAAGGAAAAAATCAGCTTTCTTTTGTTTTCAATAACTCTATTGTCACAATTAAGAATATTTAGAAATTAACGAGTTCAGTTAAACATATTTCTGGCTCTTAGGAACGAGGTTTCCAAGAGAGAGGCTCAGTGGGGCATCAGTATTACCTCCAAAGTGGATGACTTTCCAGGTGCTTTCTAAAGTTCTCATTGTTCTTCAAGGCAGAGATCACTCAAGTGCTGGTGTACACTGCACCATCCTGCAATTGCTGGAGGGCCATCTCTTCTCAAGGCAACTCTCCAGCACACAGAGACTAAAGTCAAATGAAATGTATGTTTCAGAATGCCCCATCGAAGACCCGACAAGGTAATTGCATCCAGTAATTAACAACACCCCTGTCTGTGACTTCCCCAAAGAAATGTCTTCTTGACACAAGATGGTGAATATCAGAGATTCTGTTTTGCTCAAATAAAACTATTCCAGTGTTATTGAATCTCGTTGCATTTTTATTCACAGTGCCCTTGATTAGAAATGCCTTTCATGTCCACCAGTACAGATGGCCACACATCAGACGGCGCTTCCATCCGATTGTCCGTGTTGGTCTGAAACAGTTCTAGAAATCAAAAGGAAGTTGATTGATCCGATCTGTGTAACACAGTTCACATGATCAGAAACCGAAGCTGGGAAAATCCTCGTTATTTCTTAGATTTAGCATTTTTTTGTTTTTGTGGCTACAGAGAAAAGTTGCTGATAAATGCAGTTTCATGTGATACAAGAAACTTGCTACTTTTGGTCTTGTTTTGTTTCCAGTCTGATTCATTGAAAAGAAACAGATCACAATGAGATTTTCTCATCAAAGCCCAGAGATACTTGCCATATTGAATTAATTTGCAGACACTTCAGACAATTCAAATCACAGATTCAGAACCCAAAAAAATGTATTATCAATATCATCCTGTCTTTATTTAAAAGGCAAACACTTTGTTCATCGTGGATTTTTTCCCTTATCTTTGACTTTTTTTTAATATTGCATTAAAATATTTTATTACTGAATTTTTGGTATCTGTTAATTATACAATTGCTATCACTTGCCTCACCCTAGTCCAGACCCTAGTACATACTTTTCTTAAGAATCTCAGAAGGAAGACAGAAGTCCTGTTTGAAGAATATGGTTTATATAAGGTTTATATCCTCAATAGGGAAACAGCAAAAATAGTTCTGAGAATCTCTTCTTAAATGAGACCTTGCAAGACTTAGAACATGCCACTAAACCAATACTAAAGCCACCTTCTCTTACGCAAGTTTACTGTAAGTTTCACTTTTGAGCAATGCACAGTTCTAGGGGACACCGTTCGGTTTTTTGTTCTTGTTTCAGCTACACTGGGTCTTCGCTGCTACATCCCGGATTCTCTAGTTGTGGTGAACAGCGGCTTCTCGTTGCAGTGGCTTCTCTTGCTGCAGAGAACAGCAGCTCTGCAGCATGTGGGATCTTTCTGGACCAGAAATCAAACCCACGTGCCCTGCGTTGGCAGGTGGATTCCAAGCCCAGGTGCCTCAGCTCTCATCGTAGTCTAATCAGTGCTGCTCAGGACTGCTGTCAGTTCACAAACTATTGACTTTAGGTCCATCATTAAATAACAAGCTTGCATCAAAATTTAAATCAACTGTGTCCCTAACCATGCTGTTTAGTGCAGCTTTTCGGTTTGTTTTTTCCCCTAGCAAGACTTTCTCAGTGAAGGAAGCAGTACATTGATTTATATTCTGATCCCAGTTCCTTGTCAACTTGCACTTTGAATAGCAGTTATCCAAATGAGAGGGGCTCCCTGTGGATGCGAAAAGCGAAATCTGTGCAACTAAACATGGACACTGTGTTTTCACCTCTCCCTGCCTTAATAGACATAGTTCTGGTAGCAAAACTAGGAACAAAGAGATGTCTTTGAAAACAGCCCCGCTTTCAACCCTTCTTTAATCCTCACCCCTTTTCCTTACATCTTTAACATTCAAAACTTTCCCTTTCCCTTTCTAGGGAAAAGGTTCTATTACACTATTTTGGTTTAAGAGCGATAGGTACCTTTCCCACAATGACTTCTGCCCTCCTGGGACCAAGCACAATGCCTATTGATTAAAAATTAAATACGGAGTAGACAGATGCTCTATTATTAAAACTAAATATAGATAAGCTCTAGGCTTGCTGATGGCTTACAACATTAATTAACAGCATCTTTGTTATTGATAACAAACCCCACAGCAAGGAAGAGTTTCTTTCCCCAGCCATCAGCGACAATATCCTAAAACCTTTATATCTCTGAGGATACTGGAAAAATAGGGGATTGACCACTTTCCCCAAAAGTCTCATCCAGGTGAAACAGAGCCAAAAGAACTGGATTGAAGACTAATAATGGAAGAGGAGGTAGAAAATCTGTCATCAAATTTTGCTTGGAGACTAGAATTTTAATTTAAACTTAGATGTGTGGCCATTGAGAGAAGGGACAGTTCCCATAGTGAGACTTTCATTGACTGTATTCACTGACTGTACCGATGTAAATTTTAAGATTAATGTTCTCTGAAAAA
Source organism: Redunca redunca (assembly GCA_006410935.1). Lineage (NCBI taxonomy): Eukaryota > Metazoa > Chordata > Mammalia > Artiodactyla > Bovidae > Redunca > Redunca redunca. The sequence goes on along the minus strand of SJYQ01000331.1, from coordinate 238,250 downwards.
TTGTTAAAAAATAAAATAGGAAAAAAAAACAGAGTAGGTCTGCTGCTGCTGCTGCTAAGTCGCTTCACTCATGTCTGACTCTGTGCAGCCCCATAGATGGCAGCCCACCAGGCTTCCCTGTCCCTGGGATTCCCCAGGCAAGAACACTGGAGTGGGTTGCCATTTCCTTCTCCAATGCATGAAAGTGAAAAGTGGAAGTGAAGTTGCTCAGTGGTGTCTGACTCTTCGCGACCCCATGGGCTGCAGCCCACCAGGCTCCTCCATCCATGGGAATTTCCAGGCAAGAGTACTGGAGTGGGGTGCCATCGCCTTCTCCAAGAGTAGGTCTAGAGAAGCCAAAATGGAAGTCTACATTTTTTAAATTGAAATATAGTTAATTTACAATGTTGTGTTAGTTTCAAGCGTATAGCATAGTGATTCGGTTATACATACATACATACACACACACACACACACACACACACACATATTTTCAGATTCTTTTCCATTCCCTGTGCTGTACGTAGGTCTTTGTTGTCTATTTTATATATAGTAGTGTGTATATTTTAATCCAAAACTCCTAGTTTATCTCCTTGCCCCTCAGCCTGGAACTCTACATTTTTGACAGGAAACATTTCTGCTTCTGCAAAGATTTATTTTTTAATAAAGTTTTAATTAATGCTATAAAATTTTCTTCCTTTCATTGGGGACTTTTTCAAATGCTCACAATATTATTCTGATGAGTTCCTGTAATTTTGTAGACAATTTCTCAGCAATATTATTCTATCTTTCAGGTGAAAATTGAGTTGTTTGGAATAATCCTAAGGGTTTCTGAAACTGACCTCCCTGCTCAGGATTGACCTGGGGAGTTTGGACCATGGGAAAAGCTAACAGTTTGAGAAAACTTGGAGATCTTAAAGTATTATTAAACCTTCAGTTTTTCCTACTCCATGTTTAACAGCAAAGAGCTATATGCTATATATAGTACAGCAAAGAGGTGCATTATATAAATATAATAAAAATATTTATTAAGGAATTGAATTATGTTTTAGTAAGAACTCCAAATTAACAAGATGATGGTGTTAGGTTGCATAAAGAAATTTTAAAGTCAACACAGAGAAAGCTTTGTTCTAGCACAGGAATTGCTTCTTGAGCCTTGGGGGATCAAACACATAAATCCTTCATTAGGTATAATGATAGCTATATAACACTTCACGTTTTCTGTCACACTCTTTGTATTTTATGCCTGGCCATTCTCCATCAATTTAAGTTGTTCTCCAAATTTATGGAGAGCAGTAAAACTAGTAACTAAATTACAGATTTTACCTAAGGAAAAGGTTTTACTATTCTCTAGCGAGTCTTAGTGACTTAGCAGCGGCAGCAGCAGCGAGTCTTAGTTCTGAGGACTAATAGCCCTCATTTCTTAAGCAATGTTGCCATCTGGTGGTTACCTCTATACATATCCCAAACCTAAGTGAACCAGGGAGACCTTGAGGTTGGAATTTATTTATAGTGCAGAATTTCTTTTAATTGTGAATCAAATTGGTTAAGAAGGAGATTATCTCTCCTCCCCAATTTTACATTGATTATTGTTTCCAATCATTGTTTTGTCTTTTGGCCACTTTTGGCCATTCACTGAAGAAAAACTAAACCAAACAAGGAAAACATTAGGAAAAAAATTAATCATTATTTCCACCAAAGCACCATGTATTTCAAATATTGGCACATTCAATTTGTCCCCTTTATATCAATATTTTTTCCTGGAGCTTTTCAGAACTTTCTTTTCAACACTAAGACACTAGTGATGAGAGATGATATTGGGGCCTGAAAACAGAAAAAGTGCTTTAGTCTTTATGAATATAAACTGAGATGTTCATTTCCAATTTTCTCTTTGGGACATTTGGTGAGTAAACAGAAAAGGCCAAATTTGTCTCCTCTATTTAACTTTGGGAAAATTCCAGTTGAGGTGGGCCACCTGTGAAGTTTAATGCTTGGATGTCAGTTTCACTCTATTTTAGATTTTCTCTAGAGACTCATATGAATAATCATAAAGCTGTTCCTAAGTCTGACTCATCCAGGTGACTAGCTCCATTTGGCAGACAACCACGACTAGGCGAACTGTGGCCGATGGAGACCCGTTATTCTGTGACTCTCTCATAGTACACAGTGAACACGGGGTGGAAGGGAATGACTTATGAAATACACATTCTGACAGTTCAACAAAGAAGCTATCCAAACAAGAAATGCAAGAGAGGACATTTTTAACCTCTAGGGAAGAAAAGTAAAATTTCTCTTCTCTTTTGTTCTCTTTTATTGAAAATCTAATTATATAGCAACATTTTTTTGTGTATGTATACAGATGAAGAGTGCATATACTAAGTTGTCAGTAGGGCTTCCTGGTGGCTCAGAGGTTAAAGCATCTGCCTGCAATGCGGGAGACCTGGGTTCGATCCCTGGGTTGGGAAGATCCCCTGGAGAAGGAAATGGCAACCCACTCCAGTATTCTTGCCTGGAGGATCCCATGGACAGAGGAGCCTGGTGGGCTACAGTTCACGGGGTCGCAAAGAGACACGACTGAACGTCTTCACTCACTCACTCACTACCTATTATTGGAGTACAGGAAATCATTTAATATTCTCAGAGGCTTTTAAATTAATTTATTATTTTCCATTTAGAAAGTAAAGGACAGCATAATACATGCAATAAATTATTTCTGTAATATTCTGCTTGTAAGTCATTAAAGCCAGACCTAGACCAGTTTTTCAAACTTGTCTGCTGATGTTAAAATACAGATGTCCCCGGAGATTTTGATTCAGTGTGTATGGAGTGGCATCCAAGAATCTCTCTTTGATAAGTTTGCCAAGTGATTTTCATCATCAAACAATTTGGGTAGTATTAGTCAATATTTTTACTGAAGTGACTAAAGATGTAAGTATAATCACTACTCAGACTTACTGGAAGTTAAGTATAATTTAAGAATCGTCATTTTTAACAACCCAAATATTCAAAACTTTAGAAAATAATTATTTAAAAGTTTTTACAAAATGCATGCTTTATATGAATCAGGATGCAAATTCATCTTTATAAGGTATGCAATTTGGTGTGCTCTAATTTTGAATAATATCCATTTGTCTCTTTCACTGATTCATAATTACATTAAAGTTTAGGTGCCTGTTTGTAAGAAGTATAAATGGATTTTCACTAGAGAGATTAACTTGGAAAACAAAACCCTGAAAAAGAAAACAGAAGAGAACAAGAGAGAGAAAATAGAAGTGAAGGTCAAGGTATAACATGCAAGGGATTAAAGGAAACATGGAATGCTGGAAAAGCAACATTGACATAAACACTGAGTTCAAGGGAATCTTATTTTATGATACAATTGATGGAAGGGTAAAAAAAAAAAAAGAGGAAAAGCTAAGCAAAAGTATAAAGATATAGACATAAATAAGAGATTTCCATTCTGAGTCTTTTATTCCATAGTAAATTTACTGGGTGAAAAGTCTGTTTATCTGTGACAGAGTCAGAATTCTTCCCTCCCTTGTAAAAGCTGATAAAACCTAACTCCCAATGGTCATGGCATCTGTGATTCTAGGTCTTAGGAAGCATTTCCTGAAACAGGTCTTCCAGAACAGCACCTCTTCAAGAACTCCATGAAGAAAAAGGCTTCCACGGAAAAATAAATTTGGAGAATCTACACGACATTCTCCTTGAAGTTCGCCACAAACAGTAGAAGAGTCAAGGCTCTGAAGAAGCCCAAAGAGACGATTTGTGTGAAGACCAGGGAACACATTGCAGAGCTGGGTTCCCTGGTCTAAGAAGATGGAAGCAGCCCCAGCCCTCCAACACCAGAAGTCAATTGCAGAAGGGTCCACTTCATCCAGTGGCACTCAAGATCTTCTGACAATTAGCTACATTTTCCAAAATATACTTCACATCACATTGCAAGACATTATTTTGGTTGTTTCACTAAAATTATGGCTTAAACTATACTGAAATGAAGCTATAACATACGCATTTATCATATTTTTTGTTGCTTAGCTAATAGGAGACGGAGTTAGCTGCCTGGCTGACACACTAATTGCCAGTGATATTATGGAAAGTATGATGTTCATTCTGGCAACCTTAGGAGAAAAATTTTGAGCATGAAATTACCCAATCACATTGCATTTGAAAGAAGAAAATTCATTCCTGCCTCATTTTCAAGGCCACTATTCACCCACTGCGTTAAGGCTTCACCGCTTTGGTATTTAAATGGCATATATTGAATGTCACTTATCCATATGGCCCCTGGACTCATATTTCAATGACCTAATGCAGTTTGGAATACTAGTTTCTTAGAATCTCCATAACACATTACCCTTAATTGTAGGTATGATATTATTTAAAGTCACACTACTAAGAAGTCTTTCATTTGACTCAAAATTTATAGAATGCTATTGGCACCAATCTGCCTCATGAAGGATCCTCTGGGTGCCTAAAAGCGAATTATAATGGTCTGCAACTTGCCTCATTTTTTAGGAATATAGTAGGTGGAACACAAAGTAGGGTAACAAGAAGTGTTAGATGGATCTCTGAGCCCCTCTCTCCACACTCATTTTATTGTTCATGATGATCTTAGGATTATAGTTTCAGTGGATACCTGTTAAAAGACTGACTAATTCACCTGTGGATGACATAACTGAGTTACATTCTCTCATGAAGTTCACCATACTTCTCCTATTGTCTTGCATAACTTTCTTATATATAGGTATTTGTCCTCAAATTAATTCAGTTGATACGTAGCTCTCTTTTAACTTTATTCTACTGACATATTTTTCTCTTTCTTCCATCATATATGCTCTCGCAACTGAACATGAGATTAAGCTCAGAAGAGCCAGGACCTTGTCTATCAGTGTATCCCTAGCAGTGTATACTGTATCTATCACCCAGGAGAAGCTCATTGAACTTGCGAGTGTATGAATGAATGAACAAACAAACAAAGCAATAAACAAAAGCAATGGTGCAGTAGGCCGTCGAGGAACAAGAGAAAACATGGTGGACTATTATTTTGAAATAAAAAGCCTTGAAGGAAGACTGTATGGTGTACTCGATGAACGGTTTCCTTCTCTACGCTGTGTGGATCACAACAAACTATGCAAAACTCTTGAAGAGATGCGAATACCAGACCACTCGACCTGCCTCCTGAGAAATCTGTATGCAGGTCAAGAAGCAACAGTTAGGACTGGACATGGAACAACAGACTGGTTCCAAATCGGGAAAGGAGTACATCAAGGCTGTATATTGTCGCCCCACTTATTTAACTTGTATGCAGAGTACATCATGAGAAATGCAAGGCTGGATAAAGCACAAGCTGGAATAAAGATTGCTGGGAGAAATATCAATAACCTCAGATATGCAGATGACAGAAAGTGAAGAGGAACTAAAGAGCCTCTTGATGAAAGTAAAAGAGGAGAGTGAAAAAGTTGGCTTAAAACTCAACTTTCAGAAAACTAAGATCATGGCATCCAGTCTCATCACTTCATGGCAAATAGATGGGGAAACAATGAAAGCCTTGTCAGATTTTATTTTGGGGGGCTCCAAAATCACTGCAGATGGTGACTGCAGCCATGAAATTAAAAGATGCTTGCTCCTTGGAAGGAAAGTTATGACCAATCTAGACAGCATATTAAACAGCAGAGCAAAGGTCTATCTAGTCAAAGCTACGGTTTTTCCAGTAGTCATGTATGGATGTGAGTTGGACCATAAAGAAAGCTGAGCACAGAAGAACTGATGCTTTTGAACTGTGGTGTTGGAGAAAACTCTTGAGACTCCCTTGGGCTGCAAGGAGATCCAACCAGTCAATCCTAAAGGAAATCGGTGCTGAATATTCATTGGAAGGACTGATGCTGAAGCTGAAACTCCAATACTTTGGCCACCGGATGCGAAGAACTGACTCACTGGAAAAGACCCTGATGCTGGGGAAGATTGAAGGTGGGAGGAGAAGGGGACAACAGGTGGTTGGATAGCATCACTGACTTGATGGACATGAGTTTAAGTAAGCCCCAGGAGTTGGCGATGGACAGGGAAGCCTGGAGTGCTGCAGTCCATGGGGTTGCAAAGAAACAGACACCACTGAGAGACTGAACTGAACTGACACCTGGATTTCTTGTGGGGAACAACTGAAATCATATGCCTGAAAACCCTATAAAAACAGTATAGAACTACTCAAGAAGTATGTCTCGAATATGAAGACAATGAATTGTGAATAAACTGAAGCTGGCAATTAAGCTACAGCAGGGAACTGATGCATCACAGAGTCAACCCCAGAGCAGAGGTGCTGTTGGTATTTTTTGAGGGCATTTGCAGCCATGGTTCAGGCCTCATAGAAGGGAGGTAGATGAAGGGAATCTGCAAGGAGAGTATATCATTGAAAAGAACTTATAGGTACAGAAGAATTTTTTTCTTGATTTTATTATTAGAGGTTAAACTGATAATACAATAACTAACATTTACCCAGGTTACAATAAAAGTTTATCATTTTTCAAAGTCACCAAGGTTAAGGTGCCTGCCTTGATAAAATAAGTATAGGTCAGCCGCATTCTGTTTTTGGACCCTTTCCACAAATCATTCTAGACTAACTGCCAGGCCCTGTGCAGTTACAGTTCAAATCAAAGACTTGGGAAATGGCAAGTGGCCTGACAGGATACAGAGCAAATAAACTGAGTACATATAACATTTTTCCCAACCAGGTGCATTCCCACATTTCAGTCCTAAAAAAAATTCTGATATATAGGCATTCTCATTACTTAGTGAGATTTTAGAAAAGACCTTTTAGCCCATAACACAAAGTAATTGATTTATGGTTTTAATATACACCAGCTTTTCCAGGCATGCATTTACTATGCAAATCAAGGCACTGCTGTAAGTTATTATTCAAAACTTCACCAAGAGTTGTTCACCATTTCAGAAAACCCCTGGCATCAGTGTTTCTGATGTCACCAATACAATGCACACTGATCTGATTTGTAGCTGGTATTTCTACAGACAGGTGCAAGTGTCTGATGACTTCACTATATCTTCTAGGATCATTATACCCAAGCCTTTTTGTTGAAATACACTCTTTTATTAAAAGACATTCTCTATTAAAATACATTTATTGAAATACATTGTTTTATTTAAATTTTCCTTTTTTTCTGTTTATATTACAGTTTGAGTACTGTATCCACTGTTTAAAAGCATATATGCCTATAATCATACTAATTTTGAACTTCATTTCAGAATAGCCAGAATACATATTATAAAAGGAGGCACTGAGTCTGGGAGGGTTGACAGAACTACCGATTCCATCCACCTGCCTCACTCTTCAGTGAAACTGAGGCTCAGAGAGGTGCAGTTACTTGCTTCAGGCCACCAAGCAAGCTGAGGACCAAGTCAAAACTGGATCTGCCTGAACACTGAGCTCTTCTATCAGCACTCAGCCCTGCCTCAAAATGATGACCACACAAATGCAGAGGGGAGAACAATTAAGCTCTCACTTCAGAATAAGTTGGTGGCTCAGACTGTAAAGAATCTGCCGGCAACATGGGAGACCCAGGTTTGATCCCTGGGTCGGGAAGATCCCCTGGAGGAGGGCATGGCAACCCACTCCAGTGTTCTTTGCCTGGAGAGTTCATGGACAGAGGAGCCTGGTGAGCTACAGTCCATGCGGTCACAAAGAGTAGGACACGACTGAGTGACTAACACTTCCACTTTCACTTTCAGAATAAATTGGTGACCATTAGACCAAGGGTCTGTCTAGTCAAGGCTATGGTTTTTCCAGTGGTCATGTATGGATGTGAGAGTTGGACTGTGAAGAAGGCTGAGCGCCGAAGAACTGATGCTTTTGAACCGTGGTGTTGGAGAAGACTCTTGAGAGTCCCTTGGACTGCAAGGAGATCCAACCAGTCCATTCTGAAGGAGATCAGCCCTGGGATTTCTTTGGAAGGAATGATGCTGAAGCTGAAACTCCAGTACTTTGGCCACCTCATGCGAAGAGTTGACTCATTGGAAAAAGACTCTGATGCTGGGAGGGATTGGGGGCAGGAGGAGAAGGGGACGACAGAGGATGAGATGGCTGGATGGCATCACGGACTCGATGGACATGAGTCTGGGTGAACTCCGGGAGTAGGTGATGGACAGGGAGGCCTGGTGTGCTGCAGTTCATGGGGTAGCAAAGACATGACTGAGCTACTGAACTGAACTGAACTGAGACCAAGGGGTAGAGGCTAGAGAGGTCTCTCCCTTGCCTGTGTCCCAGCAAAAGAGACATACGCTTTAGAGAAGTTTTTCCCTTTTGTTATCTGAGGGGGGGTTTGTTTTGCTTTTATTTGTTTTCACCTAAACAGCCCCAGCTGCTGGTTCTGGTGCTGAACTTATGCAAACTGACCTGTGACCAGCTGGGGGCTTCTCTCTAAAAGGCCTACGACAAAAGCTGTCATTTGTGAAGCTTGCCTTTAAAGATGGCATTAAAATGAACAAAAAAAAGCAAAAACAACACTACTTATCATTCCATCAAGAGCTTGAACTTTTTCAACAGTACTTCACAGTGAAGAAATCAAGAGACAGACATTCTATTTAAAATCTACAAATGGTTCCCTTAGCTTTTAGCCTTGAGTTTCAGAGTTTCAGTCAGAGGGAGTTCTTTTTTTCTTTTTAAGATTTAAAAAAAATTTTTCTTCTTTAGTACATTTTTCTAAATTGAATTTTTCACAAAGCAAAAATCAAAACCAATAGTGCTATTTTATTTTTTAATTGTTTAGCATAGCTAAATGTCATTTATTAATCAGCTATTCAGTGAGAACTCTTCTGCATTCCAGGCATGTCCCTTTCTTTTTTTTTTTTTCATGGAAACGCATTTCATTTTAAATACAGCAGTGAGTACAAGTCAATCCCAAACTCCTAATCTATCCCTCCCCCTCCCCACCCTTCTCCCAGTGCAACCATAAATCTGTGCTATAAGTCTGGTGAGTCTGTTTCTGTTTTGTAAATAAGTTCATTTGTATCATTTTTTAGGTTCCATGTATAAGCAATATCATACAATATTTACCTTTCTGTCTGACTTACTTCACTTAGCATGGTAATCTCCAGGTCCACCCATGTTGCTACAAATGGCATTAGTTCATGCTTTTAATGGCTGAGTAGTATTCCATTGAATGTATGTACCAATCTTCTTTACCCATTCATCTGTTGATGTATACTAAGGTTGCTTGCATGTCTTCACTGTTGTAAATAATGCTGCTATGAACACTGGGGTGCATGTATCCTTTCGAATTCATGTTTTTCTCTGGATATATGCCTAAGAGTGGGATTCCTGGGTTATATCGGTATCTCTATTTTTACTTTCTTAAGGAACCTCCATACTGTTCTCCATAGTGACTGCATCAGTCTACATTCCCACCATCGGTGTCAGATAGAGTTCTTAGGAGATCTGAGTTTATAACCAACTAAGTAGAATAGGTAAAAGATGTCAGGTAGCTTTTATATTTTAACATGTACATTAAAACTTCATTCAGAAACATTCCCAGGAGATAAACACAAGGTACCTAACATATAGTCTCCAAGTTAGCTTCTACCCAAATCACCACTCCACATTTATGAAGCAAGAGAACTCTCTCAAGTAGGTAGCTTCAACTAACAGTGCTCAACTAAACCAAACTGGGCACTTCACAGCAGGAAAATACAAGCCAACCAATGAAATATATTTTCCTAACTCATCACCATGTACATGTAGCCTGAAGTCCCTGTTATGCTATAAGTTCCCCAACTTGAGACTGCGGCTGTCTTCCAAGTCCCCAAAGAAAATAAAAACACCCCAGATTGTTTTCCAGCTAAATCTAAACCCAGACATTATAATATTTATGATCAGTCTGCAAATTGAAATGACTCTTCTTGTCTTTTGGATATAGCACAGTAAAAGTTTTTCACTTTAGTTGTTATAAAAGAGCCTTGTGTTTCAGGTTGAGAATCCTGAACCTGTATAATGCACTTTGCTTCAAATGAATATGATCCTAAACACCTAGGCAATAGTTTTTATCAAATTAATGGAATCTGTATCTATAAAAATAAAATAAAATGCAATATATCTGCAGTTACAAATGCGCTAAGCCAAAACATTTAACTCTCTGTGTGAAGTGATACACAGAATTGCCTTGTCACATTAGCTTAAGTGAGGTCTGAGGCAACACAGCAGGCAGGTGGAAGCACTGGGTAACCTGGCCATTGTAGGTGTCCTGGGCAGAGGAACATGGCTGGTGGTTTTAAAACCCTAGGGAGAAAAATAAAGGGCTCATTATTATGGTTGCTTTTTTAGACTTTCTTTTGAAAAGACCTAAACAAAAGATTGTCACCCTGCTTATCTAACTTATATGCAGAGTACATCATGAGAAACGCTGGGCTGGAAGAAGCACAAGCTAGAATCAAGATTGCTGGGAGAAATATCAATAACCTCAGATATGCAGATGACACCACCCTTATGGCAGAAAGTGAAGAGGAACTAAAAAGCCTCTTGATGAGAGTGAAAGAAGAGAGTGAAAAAGTTGGCCTAAAGCTCAACATTCAGAAAACAAAGATCATGGCATCCGGTCCCATCACTTCATAGCAAATAGATGGGGAAACAGTGGAATCGGTGTCAGACTTTATTTTGGGGGGCTCTGAAATCACTGCAGATGGTGACTGCAACCATGAAATTAAAAGACGCTTGCTCCTTGGAAGGAAAGTTATGACCAACCTATATAGCATATTCAGAAGCAGAGACATTACTTTGCCAACAAAGGTCTGTCTAGTCAAGGCTATTGTTTTTCCAGTGGTCATGTATGGATGTGAGAGTTGGACTGTGAAGAAAGCTGAGCGCCGAAGAATTGATGCTTTTGAACCGTGGTGTTGGAGAAGACTCTTGAGAGTCCCTTGGACTGCAAGGAGATCCAACCAGTCCATTCTGAAGGAGATCAGTCCTGGGTGTTCTTTGGAAGGAATGATGCTAAAGCTGAAACTCCAGTACTTTGGCCACCTCATGTGAAAAGTTGACTCATTGGAAAAGACTCTGATGCTGGGAGGGATTGGGGGCAGGAGGAGAAGGGGACGGCAGAGGATGAGATGGCTGGATGGCATCACGGACTCGATGGACGTGAGTTTGGGTGAACTCCAGGAGTTGGTGATGGAAAGGCCTGGCGTGCTGCAATTCATGGGGTCGCAAAAAGTCAGACACAACTGAGCGACTGAACTGAACTGAACTGAAACAAAAGATGGGTGGTTAATCCAAGTTTGAAAGTGAAAATGTTAGTCGCTCAGTCGTGTCCAACTCTTTGTTGCCCTATGGACCCTATGGACTGTAGCCTGCCATTCTCCAGGGAGCAAAACATTCATATTGCTGCTCCATGCTGAGTACTAAAAGAAGCATTAAAAAACAGAAACCTTGCTCCACCTAGACAATCCCACTTACTTGGCAATCCACATCTTATTGGAGAAGGACTCCGACTTCGAGATATCTGGAAAATATAAAAGTGTAATGCAAATTACACAGTAGATGAAGCTCAAACAATGAATCATTTTGATGTTTTTTCCCTAAATCCAGCTAAACAGTGTTTCTGATGCAGTTTAGAGCTATGGTGGCTTTGCCTTGAAGTTTTTGCCCTATGATTCCTTTTACACTTCCCAAAGTGCATGTATACTCAAATTAGCTTAAATTATTTATTATTAATTAAAAGCTGGGCTCAGTGGCCTGGGTTTTGTTGGCTTTTGTGGTGGTGGTTGTTAACAGTTGCTAAACATTTTTTGAGATTGGATGCTCACTGGCCATACTGAATTCCATGACTTCCCGAAGATATTATTATAATTATGAAGATTAATTAAGGCTAAAATTATCAAATACTCTCTGGCACATCCTTTATATGAATTATCTCATGTGTCCAAAATGCTGCCTATTAAAGGGAGTCCCTGGGAACCCAGAAAAGACCCACATGTCAAATCTCATCTTTGCTTTCACTGAGCAAAAGCCAGCTATCCCGGTTACCTACAAGCCTGACGTGGCTCAGAATTAATTGACTGCAGGCATCATTCTTACCCTGAGCTTTCACTTTAAATAGACACTAGCAAAGATAGAGGCTGTTCTGCCTATGAAATCCCAAACAAGTCAACCAGATTAACCAAAAATATTTGTACCAGTCTTGTTGTAAGAAGGTGATGGTAGAAAGGGACAGAATTTTGGCAATAGTTCCAGCTCTGAGAATGCATTTTATTCTTATCAAAAGTTTTAAGTTTGTTTACCCGTGGGACAAAAGAAAGAGAGAGAAGGGGCTCAAACATGTATAGGTACTTATCACAGAGGGACATTGCCCATTGATAAATCTTCCAGTGAGTGTCCAGAGTTAAAATGTGTCGTGGCTGTAAGGACAAGTGGCTAATATTGTTCTTGCTTCTGATATAACACTTCCTCTTAGGATGAGGAGAATTTTTATTCTTCCAGTATAAAACTCATAAGATGTCTCTTTATTAGCCCATTAAGTGTACAATCCTTTTGTTTTCACCTATGGTGAATACTTATTCGGCAATAAGGATAATTAAGTTATATTAAAATCTGCAGGAGCAAAAGAACCATGTCTGACACACGCCTTTGCATTCCAGGCCATTTTGTTCCTATGGTTAGTCTTCCCCAACCCATAAAATCTCTGTAAGATCACATACCACCTCCCCCATGGACCAAATCCAGAGGCAATCACTGCCTCCCCTGACAGCTCTAGTACACATGCCTCTTTTATGGGCTCTGTCATATACCACATTCAGTTACTTTGTTTAAATCATACTGATCTTCCTATACTGAAACTCATTCAGGAAAGAGAACATGTTTTAATCATATGTATGTTGCCCCTCTCCTCCTAGTCTAGCATCCACACAGTACAGAAGAAATGTTTGATAGGAACTTCATTAAACATAATGTTTTGCTAAGAGGAGTTTAGAAGTGTAGGGCTAGAGTTGCATCACTAGAAATAATTTCAGAGAACTGGAGCCTTGACAAATGAGATCCTCCTTCTTCACCACTCTCCCCAAAACTAGGTTGAACAAATATTTAAAGAATTTGTATTTGAAGGAAAAGCAAATTGTTAACCTATCTGGTATTCACACATCTTGGTCCAGACATGTATTCAAAGGGCATTAACTAAATATTATGATTGCATGAATGAACAGTGGTGATTCATAATAATGTCAGGTTTTAGGGATGTTATCGCCACAGTCTTCAGAGGCGTTTTGCTTTTTTTTTTTTTTCTTTGACAGACTTATTAGTAATCCTAAGAACAAATATGCAAGACTAATCTTAACTCTTCCTACTTTGAAATTTGGAGGAAAATCAATACCTGCAATGCCCTTTGTACAATATTGAAATCCAGATCATTTGAGCAACTTCTCCAAGCTCATACAAGAAGTTCTAGAGGAACCAGGGACTGGTGTGTGCAGAGATCAGTTGACTAAGATGTCCCATTTTCTATTCAGAAAACTAATTGATAACTAATAGCCCATTTTCATTTAAAGATAAAAATAAAGCAATGAATTACCTAATAAAAAAAAATTACCTCTATTTCCTTCTTTCTAGAATGATAAATTCCTTAGCCCAAGGTCAGATAGAAATCAATCTAAGGTGACTGCAGCAGGTTCTCTTTCTACCTCCAGACTTACCATCACCTCTTTTATAGGTAACTGTGGATGAAAATATACATAATGATTTTGTGTAAAAACAATGAGACAGATACATACCATGCCTAAACCAATATGGGTACGAGGGTAGATGGGGCTTAAACTCCTGCTTCGACATCGGCTTACAGATCGCACTGAATTCCACTGAAAAAAAGAAAGAGAAAAATAGTCAATGATTTGTAAGAGCCCTTGTGGCTTAAAACAATACTTATATGCCATAGAATGAACAAGAAATCTTCTGACATGATTACACTTGCGAGTTACTGGTCATCAGCATGAGGTACACTAATTTCTTATAGATGTCCAATATTTGAAAATAATTCTAGGATATTTCTCAATAAAATCTCCTTACAATGAACTTTGGGATATTCAAATTCTTGCTGCTAATGGAACTGTTGCAGGAAGGGGGACCCCTTCCAGGGCCTGAAACTGGGCTCTTGTCTAACACTTGGAAATGAATTGTCCAAGGAGACACATGTGTTGACAAAGCAAGAGATTTTATTGGGAAAGGGCACCCAGGTGGAGAGCAATAAGGTAAGGGAACCCAGGAGAACAGCTCTGCCACGTGGCTCCCAGTCTCGGGTTTTATGGTGATGGGATTAGTTTCCAGGTTGTCTTTAGCCAATCATTCTGACTCAGAGTCTTTCCTGGTGGTGCAAGCCTTGTTCAGCCAAGATGGATGCCAGAGAGAAGGATTCTGGGAGGTGGTCGGACATGTGATGTCTCCTTTTGACCTTTCCTGAACGCTTCCATTTGGTGGTGGCTTATTAGTTCCATGTTCCTTACCAGGACCTCCTGTCATAAAACAACTCATGCAAATGGTTACTATGGTGCCTGGCCAGGGTGGGCGGTTTCAATCAGTGTGCTTCCCCTAACAACTCTCCCCTGAGAGACTTCATACTCAAGGTACTTCTTGGGAATTGGGGCAGAGGTCTTTCTTCTGTAACTTCTTCCTGCTGTGCATGGGCGTAGGCCTGCCTAGCAGAGCAGAAGTCTCTCTCTACCTGATCTAAGTCAAGGTATTTTTTGCCTAAAACCAGCATTCACCCTTATAATAACAGCAATTTAGTTTGAAACTGTTGGCTCCTCTCAGAGATGAAATAGGGGCCAACAGGAGACCTAACAGGATGGTCATTACTGCTCCCCAGAAACATTTGGGGTGAGGGCTGCAGGGTTTGTGACTTTTTTTTTTTTTTGATTAGTTGGTGGTGAGGCAACAGAGATGTGCTTGTTGCTCTTATTGAGCCTGAGTAATAGAAGAAAGCTCAAATTTATGGCGAGAGTCAGAGCAGGCATTATTAATTGGCCCAGTGAGGGTATCCCATCTAGTAATATCACAGTGACCTGAATATGACTATAATTTTTTTTTAAGTAAATTTTCTCAGGGCCAACCAGGTAGAGCCTTGTAGTAGAGAAATTTACCAAGGTAACCCAGAACTAGACACAGGTAATTGGCCACAAACCCAACAATTGGATTGATTTCTAAAACTAGTGTAGGATTCAGGCCTATAATAGAAAAGCAGTTGATTTATATGCAAAAGTCTAAGAAGTCAAAAAAACTTTGTAAATGATCGTAAGAGTCTGGTCCAGCATCTTGGGCAAACTGTCTACCTCTGATGTTGTCATCTTCTCATCCTGGTGTACTGCAATTTCTCCTCTGTTTGAGCATCATTTTAAGGTGCAAACTGGAGCCCCGACCCAGGTGGAGGATGGTAACTTCAGACTAAACACAAGATTCCTGGAGCATAGGTCTGTTGCCTCACCATCAACCAATCAAAAAAAAAAAGTCACAAACCCTGCAGCCCTCACCCCAAATGTTTCTGGGGAGCAGTAATGACCATCCTGTTAGGTCTCCTGTTTGGCCCCTGTCTATTTCATCTCTGAGAGGAGCCAACAGTTTCAAACTAAATTGCTGTTATTACAAGGGTGAATGCTGGTTTTAGGCAAAAAATACCTTGACTTAGATCAGGTAGAGAGAGACTTCTGCTCTGCTAGGCAGGCCTACGCCCATGCACAGCAGAAAGAAGTTACAGAAGAAAGACCTCTGCCCCAATTCCCAAGAAGTACCTTGAGTATGAAGTCTCTCAGGGGAGAGTTGTTAGGGGAAGCACACTGATTGAAACCACCCACCCTGGCCAGGCACCATAGTAACCATTTGCATGAGTTGTTTTATGACAGGAGGTCCTGGTAAGGAACATGGAACTAATAAGCCACCACCAAATGGAAGCGTTCAGGAAAGGTCAAAAGGAGACACCACATGTCCGACCACCTCCCAGAATCCTTCTCTCTGGCATCCATCTTGGCTGAACAAGGCTTTTGCACTACCAGGAAAGACTCTGAGTCAGAATGATTGGCTAAAGACAACCTGGAAACTAATCCCATCACCATAAAACCCGAGACTGGGAGCCACATGGCAGAGCTGTTCTCCTGGGTTCCCTTACCTTATTGCTCTCCACCTGGGTGCCCTTTCCCAATAAAATCTCTTGCTTTGTCAACACATGTGTCTCCTTGGACAATTCATTTCCAAGTGTTAGACAAGAGCCCAGTTTCAGGCCCTGGAAGGGGTCCCCCTTCCTGCAATAGAACTTTGTTTTGATGCAGAAGCTGTTAGAAATTAGGTTCAAGTTTCCAAGTGATGGAGAATGTAAGCTCCATGTGGGCAGGAATTTGCAGCTGTTTTGTTCATTGCTGGATCCCAAGCACCTAAACAGAGTGCTTGGGTCATAAATAACTACCAAATAAAATGAATTAATGAATGAGTGCATGAGTGAATCACCACTGTGGACCTTCTACTCTCTAACTAAATAAATCAAGGCTCAAAAAAGAAAACTCTATTTCCTATAATGAGATTTTACTAGCCAAAGTCTTCTTATCAGATCTTTTCATTCAACCCTTTCCTTTTCTGCGTTTGATTTTAGGGTATTTTCTTTAAGTTTGGGAGTCTCAACTTGGGTAAATACTGATGGTGCACTTAAGGAGAGAGACAAAGGAAGTTAAAAGGCAATTTCTATTTGATGTAGAACATAGAAATAGTGGCTATTTCCTCTCCTCCCCTTCCAAACTATACTGCAGACAGTCTACAATTTCTTAACAGAGGGTGATTGTTTAAAGGGCAAGAAGCACGTTTTATGAGCTCACTTCATGTGAGCATGTGCAATTCTCAAGTCAACACAACCAGTTTCTACAGCCTCAGCTTTCATAGCACAGAATAGTTCACTGAGATACTATTTGTTCTAGTGAGCTGTTTAAGCTGCCAAAACCCTTTTCTTAAGTTCTTTTAAAATATACTACTGTGCTTCTCACACTCTGCATGTGAAAAGCTGCCATGAAACACTTCCTGTCTTCTCCAAGTCAAAGAGAACAGGAACTGAGACCACTCAGATGGTGGCTTTGCTCTGGACCCAGGAGCTTCTCTCCAGAATTCGCTTACCTCCTTCTAGGAAGGGCAGGGTAAAACTCCATAATGGGAAACGTGCAGAATATCCAAGCATCCATAGCAACCAGTTCCAACACCCAATCCCCACCTTAACACACACATGTTCACACACTTGCATACCTAAGATTCCACTTTGAAGGCTTGCCAATTATTTGACATGTTCAAAGCATTCTACAGCTGATGTATATAGGAAACTGATTGACTACTCTCTCCCCACCTCCCCTGCCCTCTTTTTCTCCATCCCTCCCCTCCTTACACATCATACGAACGAGAGAAAAACAGGATACATTCCAAACAGGACATAGTTCCAAACAGAGAACTGTCAATAAAAATTTGACCATGTTCTGAAAGTTAATCAATCACTTTCAAATGTTTAGAATTATAGAAAGCCTCCAACAGGTGAGCTCGAAGGCTTTGCCTTTATAATAGCATAGTATTTATAAGATGAAGAAGGCAACTAGGACCAGTCTTATATTATAAAGAGGCTTCCCAGGTGGCTCAGTGGTAAAGAATGGCCTGCCAAGGCAGGAAACGTGGGTTCAATCCCTGGTCGGGAAGATCCCGTGGAGGAGGAAATGGCAACCACTCCAGTATTCTTGCCTGGGATGTCCCAGAGGAGCCTGGTGGGCCATGGGGTGGTAAACAGTCAGACACAACTTAGCAACTAAACCACCTCCATCTTACAAATAAAATGACAAAGAAATGACTGCCAGGAAGACTCATGAGTCAAAGAAAAGAGTTTGTTCTTTCACAACCAGTCCCATTCCTCTCCTTTGTATGAAATCTTATCAAACAACCCTTATGAACTTATTTTATACAATCTTTGGGTTTATAAATGTTCTCGAACTTGTGAATCAAACACTCGGGATGAATTGTCACTATACAAGGCCACCGTACAAAAGCCCCTCTCCTGGTGACAGCTTCTCCCTTCATGATGACACAGTCATTCTCCATGAGAGCAGGCCACACGTGATAGAAGACCAAGGGAGCCGTGAAGTCGGAGTCATAGCTTCGACGGTACCTATTATGAAGACATAAAAGAACAAGAAGGAGAGGTTAAGCAGTTACGTAACCTAATGGGAGGGGAGGGTCATCAGTGTAAAATTTTCATTTCTTATTCTGCTCAAACCTGGATAAATATAGATCCTGATTCTATTATTAAAGAGACAGTTGTGGGCTCCTAGAATAGGAACCAGTTATAACAAGGACCCAACATGAGCTCACTAAGAAAAAGTCATGTCATAGAGAAGAACAGACTTCGGTTGCCAAGAGGGAGGAGGTTGGGGGAGGGGTGGACCAGAAGGCTGCTGTTAGCAGATGCAAACTCGTATATTTAGATGGATAAACAAGGTGTCCTACTGTATAGCACAAGGAACTATATTCAACACCCTATGATAAACCATCTGGAAAAGAATATTTTTTAAAACTGTATATGTATGTATAACTGAATCACTGTGCTGTACACAGCAAGAATTAACACAACATCATGGAAGTCCAATGTGCTATCCATTGAACAACGGAGCAACCCTAACGCAACATTGCAAATCAACTATATTTCAGTTTTAAAAAATTAACAATAACAACAACAACAAAAAGCTCAAGTCGTGTCAGACTAATCTTGTTCCTTCTCAGGATTACAAGAATTGTAATTCAGGGAAATGCTAGAGATGGAGAGCATCTGAAGTCCCATAAGCCACCAACAAGATTTCTCGTGTTATCTCTGTGGACAAAACAAGAAAAATACAGGTGGATGATTAACTTAAGTAGGTGGATTAGACACAGCTTCAATAATCATATCCAAAATGGGTAATGAGTCAACGAGAATGAAGGTGCCCAGGGCTCGCTCTCTCTCTCTCTTTCTCAATACTGGGGTAAGTCAATATGTTCATCAATGACTCCCATGAAATATAGGAAAAATGTTAAAAGGTGGGGAATGGGTAGGGAAAAAGAAACAGATGACTGTATCAAAAAAACAGTTCAAGAAGTTGGAAGTATAATAAGCTAAATTTACTAAGATAACAACATAGTGTGGGCACACATGAGGTCCTGCAGTTGAGTCCAAAAAGCATGTAACTGGGTTCAGGAGGGAGGGGACATATGTATACCTATGACTGATTCATGTTGATGTATGGCAGAAACCAACACAATATTGTAAAGCAATTATCCTCCAATTAAAAATAAATAAATTTTTAACAAATAAAAAGCATTAACTGCACAGATGATTGGCTCAATCGCAGTAAAAGTAAAAAAAAAAAAATCAGGTTTTAGTTGAACTCAGAATGAGCCAACAGTGTTCTATGGATGGAAAAAAGGAAGAGAAAAGCTACTATGAATTAGAAGACTTAATAGAGGATAAAAATGGTGTTAGCCCCTTTAGTCTGGTCAGTTCAAACTTGGGGTTTACATTCAATGTGGACACTTTTTAAAATTTGTATTTACTTTTAATTGAAGGATAATCGCTTTACTATATTGGTTTGATTTCTACCATCAACATGAATTAGCCATGGGTGTACATGTCTCCTCCCTCTGGAGTCTCCCTCCTACCTCCCACCCTTTCCCATCCCTCTAGGTTGTTACAGAGCCCCAGTTTGAGCCTCATTTTCCTTGAGTTATACGGCAAATTTCCACTGGCTTTCTATTTTCCATATGGTAGTAAATATGCTTCCATGTTACTCTCTGCATCCATCTCATCCACTCCTTCCTCTCTCCGCCCTTGTCGGTAAGTCTGTCCTCTATGTCTGCAGCCCCACTGCTGTCCTGCAAATAGCTTCATCAGCACCATCTTTCTAGATTCCATATACATGCATTAGTGTATGGAATCTGCTTTTCTTTTTCTGACTTACTTCACTGTAAAGTGTGGACACTTTTTTTTTAAGGTATACTCAGACAAACATGGAGGACAGACCAAGAGAACCAGTCTAAATGTGAGGTCTCAAAAATCCCTTCAAATGAAAAACGTTTAAAACCATGAAGCTGGAGAAGGATGAGTAATTGATTTCCAATGTGTGAAAGGCTATCAAGGTAAGAATAAAAAGAAACAAACAAAAAAAAGGTTTAGTCTTGTTCTGTAAAACCCTAGGGTACAACCAAATAAATTCAGTCATTATTAGGAACTCCAGTTTGAGCTCACAGCCATCCAGGAGAACAGGCCACAGTGCCCCAAGAGACAGCATGTTACAGCAGGAATGTATGTAAGCAGCAGGCCTACCAGAAGTCTGTGAAATGAGCAGATTCCATAGACTAAAACGGGTGAATACTTCTCAGTAGTTAGTTAAGCAGAGGATCTGAATGGACATTTTTCCAAAGAAGATATACAGATGGCCAACAGATATATGGGAAGATGTTCGACACCATTAATCACAGAGAAATCAAAATCACAATGAGCTATCACCTCACACCTGTTAGAAGAGTTGTTATCAAAAAGATAAGAAGTGCTGACAAGGATGTGGAGAAAAGGGAACCCTTGTGCCCTATTAATGGGAATGTAAATTGGTATAGCCATTACAAAAAACTGTATGGAGGTTTCTCAAAAAATTAAAAACAGAATTACCATATGATCCAGGAATTCCACTTCTAGATGTTTATCCAAAGAAAACTAAACTCTAACTTGAAAAGATATATGCATCCCCATGTTCACTGCAGCATTATTTACAATAGCCAAGATGGACACTCAGTGTTCATTGATGGATTAATGGTTAAAGAAGTTGCAGTATATATACAATGGTATGCTATTTAGCTATCAAAAAGAGAATGAAATCTTGCCAATCGAGACAACATGGATGAACCTAGAAGGCATTATGAAATAAGTCAGACAGAGAAAGACAAATATCATGCAATCTTCCTTATACGTGGAATCTAAAACAAACAAACAAAAACCAAGCTCACAGATACAAAGAACAGATTAGTGGTTGTCAGAGGTGGGGGGTGTACAAAATGGGTTAGAGAGGTCAAAAGGTACAAACTTTCAGTTACAGAATAAGTCATGCAGATGTATAATTGTTAACAATACAGTTAATCATACTGTACTGCAAATTTGAAAGTTGGTTAGAGAATAGATCTTAAACAAACTTTTGTAACTATGTATGGTGGCAGATGTTAAGTAGACTTTTCATGATAATCATTTCACAATATATATAAATATAGAATCATGTTGTAGACATGAAACTAATATAACATTAAATGTCAATTATACCTCGATAAAAATTTTTAGACAATAAAAAGTAATACATGTTTGTATTTATATAGCACTTTTCTTTTAAAGTGTTCCAGAGTCCAGGTGCTCCTTAGTTCTCCCCAAAACCAATATATTCAATGGAAATCATAAGGTCTCCTCTGAATCACATTTGACCGAGAAGGAAAATGACCCCAGGAGACAGCCTCACTCTGTAGTACAGAGAAGTACGTGGCAGGGCTTGGAAATCAGGCAATGTCTGTTGATTTCCCCACCCAGAGTTCTTTTCCCTAAATTGTTCCCAGGAAATAAAGACAGTATCATTTATTTATAAAGATAGCTTAGCTTCAGCTTCTATGTCTCTTACTTGCAGTCATTAAAAATTTCTCCATCGGCCCCAAATGCAATATCTAGGGGTGGTTCTAAAGTCTGCATTGCAAAGGCAATGCAACATATCTCCTGGATGAAGTTACTGAGGAGGCAAAAGTCAACTTCAGGAGGGAATGAAATCTTGGGATTGACATTCATGGCTCGGATCACATCCTGAAAAACAAAAAGATGGCATCATCTTGTTACCAACCTGCGAAAGATACACTGACGATCCCTGAGGTCGTTATGACTGATGGGAGGTAGGAAAAGGGCACATGAGTGAAAATAAGGAAAACTAGCAAAGGCATGCATGTGCTGAAAGGAGGAAGACTCCTCAACAGAGGAGGAGAGATGGCAGAGGACAAGTGGCATACTAAAGGCCGAGAAAGTCTTCCCAGAAAACTACAGTAAAAACTCTTAATAGCTTTTGTTTATTACTTCCTACTATTTTTCTATTCTGGGCAAGTTATATGACTACCAGCATAATACCAATTATAATCATTCAGGCTCAGTCACTCAGTCTTGTCTGACTCTTTGAGACCCATGGACTGTAGCCTGCCATGGGATTTTTCAGGCAAGAATACTGGAGTGGGTTCCCATTTCCTCCTCCAGGGGAACTTCCTGACCCAGGGATAAAACCCACAGCTCCTGCATTGGCAGGCAGAGTCTGCTGCTGAGCCACCTGGGAAGCACAACAATTATAATCTTGCTCTTACTGAGAGTTTTTTTTTGATAAGAAAATTACCTGCTTCCTTTCATTTAATCCTCTCATAAACTCTGTGGGGTCATGACCATTGTTGCTACCATTTAAGGATTAGAAAATCTAAGTACAGAAAAGTTAAGTAAATGTGCAAGGTCACACAGCTAGTAAGTGGCAGAGCCAAGATGCAAATCCATACTATCTTTCCCAAGATCATTGTTCTTAAGTACTATGATATTCTGTCTCCCAACCTTAAGGGCCTGTCTGAAGAATAGAACTACAAAGCTCAAAATAGTTTCCCCATAAAATGTCTAAGAAAGAAACAGCCAATAATGACTGGTTCTATAAAGTACATTGGGTGCTGCTCATTCCTGCTCTTTCATTACGTAGAAGTGAGTCAATCCCTAGGCAGGTTGATAAGAAGTCTGGGGCTCCCGAGGAAGGAACAAAGGTTCCGAGGCTCTCAAGGAGAAGAGGACAAACATTTTTTTCTACATTGCTTTATCTTAGTCAATATAACAATGTATCTTGCTCAAGGATTTGTTTCTCCTTAACAAGAACCTTCTGACTAATCTTGTTATCTTAAAACTTGTATACTGTGGGAGTCTGTCTAGTTCAGTTCATTTAAGTTCAGTCGCTCAGTTGTGTCCAACTCCTTGCAACCCCATGGACTGCAGTATACCAGGCTTCCCTGTCCATCAACAACTCCTAGAGTTCACTCAAACTCATGTCCGTTGAGTCAGTGATGCCATCCAACCATCTCATCCTCTGTCATCCCCTTCTCCTCCTGCCCTCAATCTTTCCCAGCATCAGGGTCTTCTCAAATGGGTCAGTTTTTCTCATCAGGTGGCCAAAGTATTGGAGTTTCAGCTTCAGAATTAGTCCTTCCAATGAATATTCAGGACTGATTTCCTTTAGGATGGACTGGTTGGATCTCTTTGCAGTCAAGGGACTCTCAAGAGTCTTCTCCAGCACCACAGTTCAAAAGCATCAATTCTTTGGCACTCAGCTTTCTTTATAGTCCAACTGTCACATCCATACATGACTACTGGAAAAATGAATTTAAGATGTATGTTGTGGGAGTGGGTCTGATAAAAGTATATAAGGCCTCTCTAAGACTAGGGAGGAGGGCACTCTCCATCCCCCTCTGACATCTATGTCAGAAGTTTCCTGTGTCCATTTTCATACTTTAATAAAACTCTGCTACATAAAAGTTCTTGAGTGATCAAGCCTGGTCCCTGGTCCTGAAGTTAAATCTTCTTCAGAGATCACAAATCGAACATTATTCACCATAAGCTATCAGAAGTGATAATAAGCACTGGATGGATTTCTGAGCTATTAGTATTCAGTGCAGCAGCTGTAGCAAACCAATCCCCAAAAAAGACCCAACACTTACATTAACACTGCTTTGGGAATCATATAGATCAAGATGACAGATGATATAATCCGAGACAGCATCGTCAAAGTCATTTGACCCTGCACAAGACGGTGTCAGTGATTTCCTCACACGGATCTTGAAGTGTCTGAACGCCATTTTGGCCACATGGAATGCCTCCTGAACATAAAAAACAGCCAATGTATTTGGTGGGAGGAGAGGAGTAAAGAGGTCCAAAGCAAGGAACAAGGAAAGAATACCCCCAAAAATTTCAGCATCATATTGGACTTCTGAAAACTAAATCCAGCAGTCAAAACTGTTTTTAATCTGGGGGAAAACACACAACTAAATTTTGGAAAGTGCATAAATACATGTTCTATCCATCATCTATTAGATTACCTATATTCACTAATTTCGAGACAGTTGACCACTGTTCTGATAACCCTGATTTCAAGAAGCAGGACAAGGCAGGCATTCAAGGAAATAAAATCACCTGTGGTTACATAAATACTTGAAGTATGCCAGTTGATGCTTTGTCCCCACAGCATGATCGTATTACTTGTCAAGAAATAAGAGAAAATTATCAACCTAGTGGTCATGTTATACACAGATACATATTGAGCATCTGGCATGTTTCCTGGCAGATATTAATTCAAAAAATATTTATTTAGTATCTGTTATGTATCAGGCATAGGAAAACCTCAATTATGCATGAAGGATATGGCCTCTACAATTATAGAATTTTAACAAATCAGTATGTGATTTTTAACTATATAACCCAGGAGTTGGCGAACTTTTTTCTGTAAGAAGCCAGATGGTAGGCATTTTAGGCTTTGTGGGTCCAAATGTTTTTGTCACTATTTTTTTTTTAACAGTCCTTTAAAATGTAAGAGTATTCTTGTATAAAAGCTCCTCGGTGGTATTTCTCTTAGAATTACAGGCCAGAACCAGATACGGCCCAGGGATCACAGTTTGCTGACTCCTAATATATAATAAACATAGGATAAAATTCAAAGGATTCTGATAATTCTTCTCTCACATCAATATTTTGTTTTGTAATATTTAATTGTTCTCATAACAGGCTCTTAGTATCTCAATATGGTACCCATAGAACTGAAGATTATATAAGCACTCCTTAATTTTCCATATTCAAATAGCTGTTATCTTAGCAATTTCAGTAACTGGTCTTCATTAAATAAATAAGAGTGAACATATTCAGAGCCTTTTGATTTTTCTAAGAATGGAACATAACCAATCAAATGTTTCTTCTTGTTTAGCCGCTAAGTTGTGTCCAACTCTTTTGCAACCCCATGAGCTGTAGCCCTCCAGGTTCCTCTGTCCATGGGATTTCCCAGGCAAGAATACTGGAGTGGGTTGCCATTTCCTTCTCCAGGGGATCCTCCCCTACCCAGAGATTAAACCTGCATTGGCAGGTGGGCTCTTTACCACTGGACCACCAGGGAAGCCCACAAGAAAAGGTTACTTAGTGTGAAAAATAATTCATTGCAAATATTTGTAATAGGTGGATGGAAGGAAAGTAAGAAGGAAGGAGAGAAAAAGAAAGAACAGAAGACAGGAAAGAGGAAAGAAGGGAGGGAGGAAACAGAAGCCCACCCTCCTTCAGTGATCTCAGGCCCTACGAGTCTTCTGGCGTGTCCTGTTGAGGTCACCCAGGTTTTCCCGCCCGCTTTGCCCGGGAACCACGGAAGCGCAGCGACCCATCGCGAGCCTCACGTACCACAGTCGCGATGTAGATGATCCGCTGCACCGTCTCGGCTTTGTCGATGCACTGCCGCAGCAGGCACTGCGCATCCAGGCGGCCCTGGGAATAGGCATCGCTGAACCGGGACAGCAGGGCGGCTTTGCGCGCCACGCTGGACAGTTTGGCGCGATTCGGGGACGGGGTCCTGGCCTTGGCAGAGGAGGGGCTGGCGGATCTGCTTCGGCTGTGACTGTGGCTGCGGCTGTGGCTGCGGCTGTGGCTGTGGCTGCGGTTGCAAGGGGCAGGACTAGGAGATCGGCTCCTGGCGGACCTGTGAGTGAGCAAGAATCAGGCAGGGAAGCGCTCCGATTCCCTCCTCCCTTCTGTTCCTACACTCCAGCTGCTTCTCTCCCCATACACCAGAAGCCACCGGCAAGGAGAGCAGCTCCCTGTGAGAGGCACTGTGTCTCCTCAAAGGAAAAATAGTACTCTATATTTACCTGATGCGCTACAATTTATAACTCACTTTCACTCACTCAGCACATCAGTTTACCCTCCAAACAGCCAGGTAAGGTCAGCATTGATTGCTGGCCATTTTACAGATGAGGAGGTTTGAGGCTCATAAATGCTAGGAGGGCTGTCCTAGAGTAACACAGCTAGCAAAAGCCAGAGTTAAAGAAGTCAGATTTCTTACCCTGACCTTGGGCGACTGACACATCACTGAGCTTTCTGGTATAAAATGAGATAAACAGACTGAACAATGGGAAAGTAATGTGCTCTCCTTCTATAACAATGAAACCATTTGCAGTCATGTCTCCTCTCCAGATCCTCCATTTTCACCTACATAATTTGTGCCCTATTTTAGGATGGTGGTGGGGGTTGGAAGAATATGGGGAGGTACTTGGGGAATCGAAAAGCATTGTGTCAGTGAAAGGTATTATATATTGCTACCAGGTACATAATAAATGATCAGACTAGCTAATCCTAAGGGAAAGTTTTGTAGAAGGAACTATGGGGCAAAAGGTGGGGCAAAAGGTAGTGCAAAGCAGCCTCTCTGAAGGTGGAAGGTGGAGGTGGGGGCGGGGAACCCTCATTTATAGTGTTTGCCAATTTCCATAGTGCAACAAGCACTCTCACCATAGGCAATTTCAAACTATTCATGTTTGGAGTTAGGTAGAAACGCACAGCTAGTACAAGCTGGCACCTGCACCACACTGATGGAGTGATTCCCCAAAATGAAAGATTAAGGTGACATTTAAGGAAATGGAGGAGCTGGGGTAGACATAGCTTTGACGTTAGCCTGAATCTGGGCACACTGTGGGGCTGGCAGGGAAGAGGGAAGAGTTAGAGAGCACAAGAAAAGGCAGAGAAACATGCTGCTTTGACCTCACTTAATGCTGAATGACCTGTCTTAACATTTTGTCCATCAGTAGAAGGCAATTTCACATTCCCTTACCTACACACCCCATCTGACAAAGTGAGATGTAAAAAGGAAATGCCTGGTAGTAAAGTGACAGTGGGTCATCTCTGGAGAGAGGACTCCTAGGACTCAGAGAACAGGATCCTCCTATCATGAACAGTGTTTCAACACAGGTATCAAGTGTTTCAACACAAGTACTGCCTTTTGCATTATAGGCACTCAAATCTGGTTTCAAGCCACAAACTCCTTTGCACATCTCAGTTCCATTCCATAAGCTTTGGTGTCAGTCCGAAATTAATTAGTGCCCAAGTATTGTAAATCCAGGAGGTATTTTCTCTCTGGAAAGGAGCCGTTAGAGAAACCAGCCCTCTACAGTTCAAAATTTTCCATACTGTTGGGGTTTGGGTTCAGGATATCATTTTACTTTTGGTTTTGTTTTTTTTTTCCCCTTAACCGAGCCAGGCTTTGATCACTAACTTGGCAAAAAGGGGCTTAAATGAAAAGATCTGTGAGAGTTTGTCAGACCTTCCTTGGAGTACAGATTTTTCAGCAGACAGAACAGCTATCTCATCCTTCAGTGTTCGGAGCTGTTTCTCATAATCGCACACGGCTTCTGCGTTCGGCTGGTTTGAGCTCCGCCTGTCCAGGTCAGAGACCCGCTGCTCTGAGCCCCGCAGCTCCACTCTCCTACGCTCGGAGCCCCGCTTCTCTGATCTCCTACGATCTGAGTTTCTGTGGCGAGATTCTTCCTGGGCTTGAAGACATTTAAGCCTGAACAGAAACAAAGGTTTGAAAGAAAAGAGAGAGAGGTAGAGATGGAGGAAAGGTGATAAACTGCAATTGGCATACTTAATGAGGCTACTCTATTTTTAGTGTGCCTTGGAAAACTCATGGAAATAGGAACAAGAACAAATTAACAGAATTGCCAGGGTCAGGGAAACACACTGTGTCTACAGCTTGCATGGGAAAGCTCCTGAAGAAAAGATAGATGTGCAAATCTTCTAGCCAAAGCTGTGGGCAGAGTCATGAAATCTTGCAGAGGCAAAGCAGAGTCATCCTACTGTATATCGGATGGCTTCACTGCACAAAACTCTGGAAGCAAGTGACCTCCAAAACCTACTCCAGAAGCTGGTCAAGACATGATCTGTTCTCACTAGTGCTTCAGAATGGGGGGGAGGAGGTGGGGAACTTCACTGGAAATTGAATAACATCCACAACACTAAGCAGATGTGTGGACCTGTAAAAATAATGTACTACGGAAAGGAGAAAAACTTTAGAAATAAAATGGGCATTCTCATTACATACAAAGAGGTGTGACCATCATACCAGGGAGAAAAAGTCATAAGAAGAGAACATGGTGTGATGAAAATGACAATGGTGTTAGAAGAAAAGGGAAGGGGTAAGATTAAGAAGGATACAGAGGAGCTGAAAATGCAGTAGCAGAATTAAATGCTGCCCGAGAAACAGTGAAGAACAGAGTAGGTGCTATAAGAATTGCTGAGTAATAGGAGATAAAGAATTTGAGAAGCTTTATCAGCTAGAAAAATAAGAGATTGAAATGATGATGAGAGGGGAGTTAGAAGTGGAAAACAGAGAAGTGCTCGAAGCTAAAATTTACGGATGTTCCTAAAGAAATCAGAACAATTGGAACATGTATGAAGACAGTAGAAATGTGTATAAGTGTATTTTACTACAACTGCTCTTTTGGGGGAAAAAATCAAAGTTAAGATTTTTAAAAGTATAACCTTAAAGGATCAGTGTTTATTTTCCCCTTCTAGTAATTTATCTTTAGAGACTTACAGTCTGAAATTTAAACTAAGATTTGCCACAAAAAATTATTTCTAATGTTGAAAATTGGCATCAAAGTAAATATTTAATATTAGGGAAATACTCAAATGAGGAAATATGATGGATCTATTTAAAACTAAGCTCCGCTTTATTTTTTCTTGGTAATAGAGAAAAATATTAAATGAAAAATGGGGTCCATAACTGTATACTCATATTTTGATGTCTTTATTTTTAATGAACTAATTGGAAGAAATATCCAATGGTGACAGTGAAATGGCTCTGGAATTATGAGAGGTTTTTGGTTCCTTTCTACTATGCTTTGAAGATTTTCTATAGTAGATAGGCAAATAGATAGGGAAACAATGGAAAACAGTGACAGATTTTACTTTCCTGGGCTCCAAAATCACTGCAGATGGTGACTGCAGCCATGAAATTAAAAGACGCTTGCTCCTTGGAAGAAAAGTTATGACCAACCTAGACAGCATACTAAAAAGCAGAGACACTGCCAACAAAGGCCCATCTAGTCAAAGCTACGGTTTTTCCAGTAGTCATGTATGGATGTGAGAGTTGGACTATAAGGAAAGCTGAGCACCAAAGAATTGATGCTTCTGAACTATGGTGTTGGAGAAAACTCTTGAGAGTCCCTTGGACTGCAAGGAGATCAAACCAGTCAATCCTAAAGGAAATCAGTCCTGAATATTCATTGGAAGGACTGGTGCTGAAGCTGAAACTTCCTTTGGCCATCTGATGCAAAGAACTGACTCATCTGAAAAGACACTGATGCTGGGAAAGATTGAAGGCGGGAGGAAAAGGGGACAACAGAGGATGAGATAGTTGGATGGCATCACC
Source organism: Redunca redunca (assembly GCA_006410935.1). NCBI lineage: Eukaryota > Metazoa > Chordata > Mammalia > Artiodactyla > Bovidae > Redunca > Redunca redunca. Next base: position 208,760 of record SJYQ01000331.1, on the reverse strand, counting down.
GACTCAGGGACATGAGTTTGAGTAAGCTCCAGGAGTTGGTGATGGACAGGGAAGCCTGGCATGCTGCAGTCCATGAGGTCACAAAGAGTCGGACACGACTGAGAGACTGAACTGAACTGAACTGAACTGAACTAAACTGCTTTTGTAATAAGAAAAGTATAGTGTAGTGAAGTCGTTCAGTCATGTCCGACTCTTTGTGATCCCGTGAACTGTAGCCCACCAGGCTCCTCCATCCATGGGATTCTCCAGGCAAGAGTACTGGAGTGGGTTGCCATTTCCTTCTCCAGGGGATCTTCCTGACCCAGGGATCGAACCCAGGTCTCCCGCATCGTAGGCAGACGCTTTAACCTCTGAGCCACCAGGGATAAATAAAATGTTAGTAAAAATATTGCTGCCTCTCCTCTTTGTGGGCAGATTCTTTTGTATTGTCATGGAACACCAAGAAAGCTAAATTCAAAGATTAATTAGCAGCCCGCAATAATCCTGTCATTTCTTTTTCTTACTGCTTTTTTAGCTGATTTATTTCTTCCTCTGCAGCCAAAAGGGATATGGCAGATCTGTTCTTGGGTTCTTCAAGAGTCTTTCCAGTCTCAGCCATACTGTAAGAGAAATCAGTAACTAAAGACAGACTTTCCAAAACTGGCAGACTTTTTAAATCAAGGCATAGTTTCTCTTGGGAACTTTTGCCATGTGCTATAAATTCAACATAAACAAGAACAAATTATAAGACATCTGCATTCAATCAGATGATATTAAAAATATTATGGCACACTGGTTTGCAAAAACATGCTAGCATCTTTCCTCAATGTCAAACGCAAAGAAATTTCAGTGCTACTACCCCTACAAGACTACATAATAATTACTGATATTAGAATGTAAAGTACAAAGAAACTTGTTCAATCGCTTCATCTCACCCTCCTAATTAATCTTCTCTAATTATACCAAATCCCTAGGTTGCTTCTCTCTATAAAATCTCCATTTTTCTATAGTATATTAATACCTATTCTTATTACTTTGCACTGTAGCATTGTATTTGACTTAATTTTCCTGGACTTACTAAATATAAAAAAATTATTTGCTGCCCTATAAAGAAAGTCTTCCACAATTACAATCAACTACCAAGTATCTCACTAGTTCCTGCCTCTGACTTCCACCACTAATTGAGGACAGTTTTCCTGCATTTTCAACCTAGTTTGGTCATTGTTAGTTTCAAATACTCCTCTCATTGTAGGCAAATCATAATAAATCATAGTATTTCTTTAGGTCTAAATTAAAGGAAATGAGAATGTGATGGATGCCACTGGACAAGGACCAGTGGTTCTCAGTGAAGCTGTCCTAGTACAGCGAGAGATCATATCAAAGGTTTCCGGACATCTCTGACCCTACATCCCTGAACACCCTGTCTCTTTCATCACAGTAGTTCTGAGAATAAGAGATTGCAACTGCTATCCAAACTTACATCAGTCTTCCCCCTTACACTCGAATGGAAGAATGGAAGGTTAAACTCTGGCCTCCCCTATACAGTGAGGCAGACTGAGAAATAATGGGCTAGCTAGATTCCTATCAAGTCCCCACTGGTCCCAGGCAATAAGAAAATAGAAGAAGTGGTGTGAGTTTCCCCAAATCCCATCTTATATCCTTCTCCTCCAACAAACGCCCACTCATCCATGAATACTTCTCCAAAGGCCACGTCTAACTCAGGCAAAGTTTGTCTCCCCTTCTGAGCTCTTCCCACAGTTGTTCACGTCTATAATCTCATTCAAACAAACTGTGAACTATTGAAAGGCAAAGAGTCTATTGTATTGATCTCTTTATCCCTAGCATGTAAAACAGTGCCTGTCATATAGTAGATTAAAAAAAAAAAAAAAAACTGAATGAGTGAAACAATGAAATGCCTAAAGTCTAAACTAAAACCAAAGTAGCAATAACTTCATAATAGGGATGTTGGTGAAGAACCTAAGCCACCCCATTTTGTTAAAGAAGACTCCATTTTAGAGTTCTGAGGAAAGAGTCTTTGGAAATCCCCTGACCTCACCCCACCACCTGCGAGCCAATCAGATCCTAGATCAGGATCTCCTGACTTTGCCTTCAGGACTTATGACCTGCCCAGGAAATTCGAATTAAGCCTGGGAAATGGGAACCAATCAGAACCCGTGGCCAGCCCCGGAAATGAAAATCAGTCAGAACCCAACACCTAACCCTTCCACAGAAGGTAACCAATTAGACATCTCCTAACCCGGAAACTCCCGTTTTTCGAATTTTTTCGTGCGAGAATACCCTATATAAGCAATGTAACCCAGAGTTTGGGGCTCCTCTCCTTAGCCGCTGCGTCTGTAACGGTGGGAGCCCCAGCTCGAGCTTGGTAATAAAAACTCTCTTGCTTTTGCATCGGATACCAACTCCCTGGTGGTCATTGGGAGATTTCACGACTTGGGCATAACATTGGCAGTTGAAAGGAAATTACTATGATTTAATTTAAATGTGAACATGTTATAGATTTTTAAAGTATATATGGGAAAATGGGCAAGAGAAAATTGTGGAATATTAAAAGAAGAAAATAAACCAAGAAAGGGGGAAGAGTATGAATAGTAATCATTTTTCTTTTGTTTTGCTTTTTGTCTCAAGACAAGGCATAGGGAGAGAGGGTGGGGGAGGAAGGATTAGAAGCTTAGGGTTAGCAGATGCAAACTGTTGTATATAGAACTGATAAACAACAAGGTCCTACTGTGTAGCACAGGGATTTATAGTCAATATTCTGTGATTAAGCATAATAGAAAAGAGTATGTTATCGAATGTATATATATATATGTATGTATGTATAACTGAATCACGTTGCTATACAGCAGAAACTAACACAACGCTGTAGATCAACTACACTTCAATTAAAAAAAGAAGACCTGGCACACGTGTATGAGCTAATATACATATGAACAAAGGGGCAAGAGGGCTAATTTGGCCCCCTTGGATGATATACAGAAAGAAGAAAGGGGGTGCATTCATGTGACAAGCATGGTTTTAAACAGGCTAACATATTTATTTTTCATTATAGATTTATTCATTCATTGAGCAAATTATTGAGAATTTATTTTGCGCCGGCACGATGCTGGGTGCTGGATATACAAGTGTGAGAATAGTGACACAGGATGGTAACCTTCTGGAGCTTCCAATGTAGTGAATCATAAATATGCAAACAAATTTTTCAAAGTTTCAACTTGTGGTATAGATAAAATCGTTGAAAGAGAAAAGTGAGAGAGAAAGGAAAGACTGTTCAGTGTAGAGTGTTCACAGACTCTGAGAAAGTCACATTTAAGCTGAGACCTGGAAGACAAGAAAAAGCTAGTCTTGCAAAGAACCAGCAGAAGACTTCTGCATTTCTGAGAGGACACAGGCAAGGCTCCGAGGTGAGGAAGCAGACGGAAGACTGGCATGAGATGAGGGTGGAACTAGTGGTAGGGTCAGATCACACAGGGCTGGGAGAGCTCTGAGAAGGAATTTAGAATTTTTTTTCTAAGTACAAAAAGGGGTGACTAAGAGGCTTTAAAGCTCAACATTCACAAAACTAAGATCATGGCATCTGGTCCCATCAGTTCATGGCAAATAGATGGGGAAACAGTGGAAACAGTGTCAGACTTTATTTTGGGGGGCTCCAAAATCACAGCAGATGGTGATTTCAGCCATGAAATTAAAAGACACTTACTCCTTGGAAGGAAAGTTATGACCAACCTAAATAGCATATTCAAAAGCAGAGACATTACTTTGCCAACAAAGGTCCGTCTAGTCAAGGCTATGGTTTTTCCAGTGGTCATGTATGGATGCGAGAGTTGGACTGTGAAGAAGGCTCAGCACTGAAGAATTGATGCTTTTGAGCTGTGGTGTTGGAGAAGACTCTTGAGAGTCCCTTGGACTGCAAGGAGATCCAACCAGTCCATTCTAAAGGAGATCAGTCCTGGGATGTCTTTGGAAGGAATGATGCTAAAGCTGAAACTCCAGTACTTTGGCCACCTCATGCGAAGAGTTGACTCATTGGAAAAGACTCTGATGCTGGGAGGGATTGGGGGCAGGAGAAGGGGACGACAGAGGGTGAGATGGCTGGATGGCATCACTGACTCGATGGACGTGAGTCTGAGTGAACTCCGGGAGTTGGTGATGGACAGGGAGGCCTGGCGTGCTGCAATTCATGGGATCGCAAAGAGTCGGACACGACTGAGTGACTGAACTGAACTGAACTGAACTGAAGAGGCTTTAAGCTGGATGTGGGGGAGTTACTTGCTATATTAAAAATATATTTCTATTTCCTGTGTGGAAAATGGATGGTAGTGGAGCAAGAACAGACCCAGGGAAGCCGGTTGGAAGGCGACTGAGGTGAGCACTTACAGAGGTTTGACTGAGAGCAGGAGTAGTAGTATAGAAAGGACCGTGAGCGGGAGATGTTTAGGAGGTAGATTCCACTGGATCCTCTAATAGATTGGACACAGGAAATGAGAACGGGTTAGGTTTCTATCCAGAGTCCCAGCATAAAATCTAGTGGTCTTCCCTTGTCTAGGGGTCATCTAACCTGGACAGACCTGTCCCCATTCTATTGGAATTGGCTCCTTTGGAACTGAGTCAAACCCAAACTGGACTCCGCAAGGTTAGATCTGGGAACCTCCTTGGACGGGCCCTTCATTCCACAGTAGATAGCATCCCGGATTTAGAGACAAGGAAGCAGAGTGGTGGATGAGAGAGCTGGCTACCATTAAACCTGGGTGAACAGCCTCCATCATTTCTGATGCCTTAAGAAATAGAATATGAACCACAAATGGGTTAAACCAAAACAAAAGTAGAAAATTTAGGGAAAAAATTAAGCACTTTACTGTGTGCAACTTTCAAATGGGGGAGGGGAGTGTACACACAGATAGAGTATAAGTACAAATGATAAAGTATACAGGGCAAAAGGCCTATGAAAGGGTACATGGGTGTTTTTAGTACTATTCTTGTAAATTTTCTGTATTTGACATTATTTCCAAATAAATGCTTTAAAAAAAATAATCCACGTAGTCATAGCCTTTCGTCCATGATACCTCTTATGGGTAAATACACACCTATGGTGACAAGAGAGGGAGGTAGGAATTCCTGGCTCCTATGGGTGCTGCCTGAAGTCAAGAACTGGAAAGGTCACAAAGATTTGCCTCATAACCAGAGGCAGCAGCAGAAGCCATCGAATGCCCCAGGAAACCTAACCAACAAGCCACAACTCGGCATCCATCAGCACAAGACTCTAGTGCCCAGGCAGAACCAAGGCAGCAAGAAGCCAGAGGGAAGTACAAGACCCAAAGCCCCTCTCCTCCAGCACCAGGAGAGTGGAAAAGCATCTCTCCACCCCTAGACAGCCAGCTAAGGAAGGAGGAGGACAGTGAGACCCCTTGAAAGGGCAAACACAGCCCCTAACAGAAGTCCGAACTTGGAATTAACTGAAGATTTACACAAAAAGAACTACGATAAACCAGAAAAGAAGTGGCAGGGTTAAGGCTCCTCCTTACCCCTCTCCAAATCAGTTGACATTAGTTGAATTAAGTCATAGAAATTCAGAGGAATTTACCCATTGTGTACATTACATTTGTAAATTTTGACTGCTGCAGCTATGAAACTGCTGACAATGGCTCCAATTGGAAAAATAAGTGAGTGTGTGGGGACGTAACTCTGTGTGTGTGTGTGTGTGTGTGAAAGGAAAAATATCTAGAGTAAAATATGCAAAAATGTTAATGCTGCTAAGTCGCTTCAGTCGTGCCCAACTCTGTGTGACCCCATAGGACCCCACTAGGCTCCTCTATCCCTGGGATTCTCCAGGCAAGAATACTGGGGTGGATTGCCATTCCCTTCTCCAGAGTATCTTCCAGACCAGGGATCGAACCCAGGTCTTCTGCATTGTAAGCAGATTCTTTATTCTTCCATAAGCCCTAACTAGTGACAAAAGAATCCTTTGCTGCCCTCTGCAGGTCAGCCATGGAGCAATGCTGCGGTGGGAGAAACACCTTATTGCTGGATTTTTGTTAGGTAAGTTGAAAGCAGTTGCATCACATTTGTCTATCTCCCTCAAGTACAAACCCAAAGTGTGCAATTTTCGTTGCAGTGATTCCTTGAGCTTACTACCCTGGCTTTGCACATAGCATACATCTGAGGTCCATTATTGCCTGACATTACTTAACTTTTTCAAATTACACTTTTGTATCTCAAAATTATTCCAAAATTTTGAATGCTTCTTAGTCAGGAATACATAGACCTTAAATGACAGATAGATGCAGACTGCTTCATTTTACTTTTTCTCTCTTTCTCTTATTTTTTTCTCTTTACCTGATCTTTCACTCTTTTCCTGTCTGCATCTTTTCTTATTTTCCTTCCCAAAGGTAGATTTGTACATTACAATCTTTCTTTTTTATAAATATGGACTGATAGTGGGCCTATGAAGAAGGAGGAACCTCAGGAATGGAGCCAAGGGAACCAGAATCTTAGGGATCATAACATAGAAATCCTATCCCCAAATTCAAAGACACTGACTCCCAACTCATACACACACACACACATCATGTTACATATTTGCAAATATCTACATTTTACATGAGCTAATATTTTCCTTTTAAACTTAAATATTAAGAATAAGCAATTCTTTTTGAAAGAAGATAACTTGCATTCCTCTTACTCGTCTTGAACCTGGTTGAGTTGATTATGAGTTGCATTCAAATCAGCATCTAATTGTTGTATGTCCCGAGTACCAGACTCCTTATGTCTGTCCTTATCGAATGTGTCCTGGAATGATAAAAAAAAAAAAAAAGTTTGAAAACATGAAGCCACATGGACAGCAAAAACATTACTCTGGACAGAAGAAGTCAAGCCCAAAGGGCATGTAATGTATTGTTTCATTTTCATGAAGTTTCTGTGCAAGCATAATTAACCTAGAGTGATAAAAATCCAAAGGGTGATTGCCCTAAGGGCGGAGGGAGGGGACTGGGAAGTGGCACAAAGGAACGAGCTGAAGGAATGGAAATGTTTTGTATCTCATTAGGGATGTGAGTTACAAGGATATATCCATTTGTCAAAATTCATCAACCTATGGTTTTCACTGCAGGTAAGTGATACCTCAGATTTTTTTAAAAGACACCGAAATACCATTCTACATCTTTACACCCAGAATAACATCTACAGGGGGTAAAAATCTGAGAGACATTTTTTTTCCCCATGTAAAATCTTTCTTTAATGAAAACTGACATCTACAGAGCACTTCCTACACGTAAGTTTTTTCCCCATGCTTATCACGTTTAACTCTAACAATGACCCTATTAGGTAAGCAAAAGCATTGTGCAACTGAGGAAACTGAGACCTAATAGGTTGGACAATCTACCTAGGACCTTAGAAGGTGGACAAGGATTCTGTCAAGTGATCTCTAAGCAGGAATCCTTCAGCAACTACCTCATAAGGCCCTCTTGCTTAGAACACAGCTATGGTGGTTAGAACACAGCCTGGTCTTAGAACAGATCTTAGAACACAGCTATGGTCTTAGAACACAGCCTGATCTAAGTGGTTCATCTTTTGAAAGAAATTTATATGAATCCAAAAAACATTGAAAATCAAGGTTACCAATGTTTTGCTTATCCAGACATAGTGATACCCGTGCCTTACCAGCAGTCCCCAACATTTTTGGTTCCAGCGACCAGTTTCATAGAAGACAATTTTCCCACGGACCCTGGGGTGGGGGGTGGTTTCAGGATGATTCAAGGGCATTACATTTATCGTGCACTTTATTTCTATTATTATTACATCAATTCCACCTCAGGTCATCAGGCATTAGATCCTGGAGGTTGGGGGCCCCTGCTTTGAGCAAAGTATGTGTTCTCTTTTCAGTCTGGTCCTCAACTATTGAAACACTACCACTGCTGTGTGGAAGTCACCGATATATCAACCACAAATGATGACACTCTCTTGATCAGTCTACCAGGATTGAGTTTTCTTATCTGGGAAGTTTCCAATTAGGTAATTCATTTTATTTTACTTTTGCAGAATACTGAGCTGCCCCCCTTTTAATGATCCCTTTCTATTATGACTCCCCTCCCCTCCCCCGTGATGCCTGTCAGGGTGACTAACTTGTCTTTTTTTTTAAATTTATTTATTTTAATTGGAGGCTACTTACTTTACAATATTGTAGTGGTTTTGCCATACATTGACATGAATCAGCCATGGGTGTACATGTGTTCCTCATCCTGAGTCCCCCTCCCACCTCCCTCCCCATCCCATCCCTCCGGGTCATCCCAGTGCACCGAGCACCCTGTCTCATGCCTCAGACCTGGACTGGTGGTCTGTTTCACATATGATAATATCCATGTTTCAATGCTATTCTCTCAAACCATCCCATCCTCGCCTTCTCCCACAGAGTCCAAAGGACTGTTCTACACATCTGTGTCTCTTTTGCTGTCTTGCATATAGGGTTATCGTTATCATCTTTCTAAATTCCTTATATATGCATTAGTATACTGTATTGGTGTTTTTCTTTCTGGCTTACTTCACTCTGTATAGTAGGCTCCAGTTTCATCCACCTCATTAGAACTGATTCAAATGTATTCTTTTTAATGGCTGAGTAATATTCCATTGTGTATATGTACCACTGCTTTCTTATCCATTCATCTGCTGATGGACATCTAGGTTGCTTCCATGTCCTGGCTATTGTAAACAGTGCTGCAATGAACAGCGGGGTACACGTGTCTCTTTCAATTCTGGTTTCCTTGGTGTGTATGACCAGCAGTGGGATTGCTGGATCACATGGCAGTTCTATTTCCAGTTTTTTAAGGAACCTCCACACTGTTCTCCATAGTGGCTGGACTAGTTTGCATTCCCACCAGCATTTATTGCTTGTAGACTTTTGGATAGCAGCCATTCTGATCGGCATGAAATGGTACCTCATTGTGGTTTTGATTTGCATTTCTCTGATAATGAGTGATGTTGAGCATCTTTTCATGTGTTTGTTAGCCATCTGTATGTCTTCTTTGGAGAAATGTCTGTTTAGTTCTTTGGCCCATTTTTTGATTGGGTCATTTATTTTTCTGAAATTGAGCTGCAGGAGTTGTCTATTTTTGAGATAACTTGTCATTTAAAAGTTACTATTTAATGCTTAGAGTGGGTGCATCAATGTCCCAAATACAGACCATCACCAGGCCCTTTTCATCCGGAGGAAGCAGAGGCTCCTTGAGTTGATTGAAGCCATACCACCAGGAAGTAGGCAAGGCTGAGATTTTAATGCTGATCTGTCTTAAGAGAAAACTCAATCCATTATGCCACATACTATGATAAATAGAAACTCACCTTTCCAACCCATGTCTCAGTTCCCTAACTATAACCGAACCCCTCACTAAGTAAAAAGCCTTATCTTATGTATGTTTGAGTTCCCAGAGCCTGATCAGGTGCTGAATACTGAGGATGATCCTTTAGTATCCCTACCTGTAGAGAAGGGACCTTGCTGTCCACAGGTTTTCCCAGGGAAGCAGCTGTAAAGGAGGCCTCCAGCCAAGGCAAAAGGCGTGATTTGATTGTTTCCACACCATCATAATGTCCTCCTGGAAGAATCCACAGACCAGGTGAGCGAGAGAAAGCCAACCACATCCACCCAGGCAGAGAGCAAAGGGAAGGGAAAAGGAAAAGAAGGCAAAGAGGGGAAAACTGGAGGGAGACGCATAGGCTGTTCTCACCTTCTTGGGCTGCTACAGTGAGGATCCCAAAGAGTTGTCCCTGCACTTTGGCAACTTGTTCAATGAGTTCGAGGCAGTGATTTAGATTTTGATCACATGAGTTCGCCTGCAAAGCCAGAATGGCAGACACATCAGTGCAATTTCATCCTTCTGGAACCCACTGCACGGTGGACACACGTGTCACTTTATGGACACACGTATCACTTTACACAGGGGCCAGCTGACACTGGTATGCTCCCAGGGCAGAGACTGCTGTGTGCTCACAAAACATGCTTGCCTCTCCTCCTGGACACCCAGCTAGACAGCCTTCCCCAGTGTCCCTAGCAACTGATGTGGTCATGCAACCCAATTCTGGTCTGAGATGGGAAGTGATGAGTGCCTGTCCTGAATGATTGTCTTCTTTCTCTCTCTCTCTCCATCTACTGACCAAGTGCAGAAGAACTAACAGAGGACCCCAGAAGCATAAGGGATAGTGAAGCCACAAGATTTAGAAGGCTGTTAACCGAACACTTGAACTGTTACATTATGGAGAAAGTTTTGTGTGTGTCTGTGGGCATTAAGCCACTGAAATGTGGGAGTTGTTTTTTATAGCAATAACCCTGACTCCCTAACTCAGTATGCTGTGCCCAGACACTCAGCCGTGTCCAACTGTTTGCAACTCCTCGGACTGTGGCCCGCCAGTCCTCTGTCCATGGGATCCTCTCAGCAAGAATGCTGGAATGGGTTGCCACTCCTTCCTTCAGGGGATCTTCCAGACCCAGGCATCAAATCAAGACTCTTTCATCGCAGATTCTTTACCACTAGCAACACCTGGGAAGTCCTACTCAATGGAACAACTTCTTTCATAAATAGACATTTTTAACAAAAGATAAATCATTGCCTCCTAATTTACCGACCCTATTGGTTCTTATCCTCTACCTAAGTTCAACATGTGCATAAAGGGCACTATTTTTCAAAAAGAAGGTATTACTGGGTGAAGCATACAATGGAGAAGAAGACCAAAAAGATGGCCGAGGCTTCATGGTGATGCAGACTAGCTGGGGAGATGGCAGAGTAGACAATGACCCTGCAATGGAAAAAAGTCTTACTCTAGGGATGAGCCAAGGTCTATTTAAGAGCCATTGTCTGAGAAAGTCAGGGAAGGCTTCCACAAGCAAACTCTAGGGGTGAAGAAGTTGGGCTCCAGGAAAGTCTGCCCCCAGAACAGAAGCTAGGAGGTAAACCTTTCAACTTTTCTGCTGCTTTTGTGGTCTCCTTGGTGAGCTTTCACCAAAGTCTCACTAGCCAAACCTCTCATTGATTCTGACTCCCGAAGGAAAGAATGCAACTGCAAGGAACAAACCATGTGGGTGTAAAAATGCACAGACCTATGTGTCACCTCAAGCCTAAGGCAGGGGTGCCTTCTGGGTACGATGAATCACAAGATAGGAAGTGGGAGATAGAAACTAGAATGAAGAGGAAAGGTTTAGATGACCTCCCGGCAAAAGTTTACAAGTGAAATACAGACCTGTGTCAACAGGGAAATGGTTCAGACAAGCAGTAAGCTCCTGAGGACAGAGGTGCTGCCTGGCCGGGTCGCTGTGGCATTTCCAGCCCTTCGTCCTACTGTCTCTACGAATTCGAACTCAATATGTATTGTGTGGATGAATGAAAGCGAGACGATTCACTCACTTTGGCTTTATTACATACCTGCTAAGTGCCAGGCACTGTCCACGCTTTATGTAGGTAGACTCAGAAAATCCACACCATAGGTACTGTAGGAGATTAGGAGGACTGTTGTCATCATTGCCATTTTGAGATGAGAAAACTGAGACCCAAAAAGGTTAAGTAATATGCCCAAGGGTACTTAGCTAGTATGATGTCAGAACAGAGACCTGCTTCCAGAGTCCATGCTCTTGACTACTAAACTATACTGACTTTTGGATCATGATTAGTGCCAGAAGGAAGAGGGGGAGGACTGGATTATGTGACAAAAAGTGAGTTAGGAAGGCAGTCAGGGAAGCCTCTCTGAGGAGGAGTCACTGGAGCTAAGTCTCGGATTCAGAGCACCAGAGGAAGAGCAGGCCAGGCTGTGGTAGCATCAAGGGCAAAGGCCTAATGGCAGGAAGGAAGCTGGCAACCCTGAACCAGAAGTAGGTGCATGTGGCAGAGGATAGGTGGTCAGAGAGGTTGGCAGGACAGATTCTGCGGGCGCCCTGCAGGCCAGGTAAGCAGTCAGGATGGAAAGGACTCATTGTAACTGAGAGGGAGATGCTGGTTCTTTCCATGCCTGGTTAACGGTACCTGGGACTAGCTCTCTTGTAACACTTAGAAGAAATGGACACAATAGAAATATCTCATTCTTCTATCCCCTTCTCCTAAAAAGTCTATGAGCTGTTTTGGTTCTATTTCAACTATGAGTTTTCTTTTTTAAAGACTTTTTCTCATCAATCACCACTAGTATCCATGGCAAATCAAAGGCCCCAAAGATTTGATGAATGAGTGAGTGAGTGACTATCATAATATGGGCATGATCAGGACATACGGCACCCGCAGCCTGATCAGCTCTCTCCATTCCTTCCTTGTTGAACCAGCAACTCCTTGCCCTTGCTATTTCATTCTTGCACTTACCACAGTGAACTCAATTCCCCAGTTATAGCCTTTTGCCCTCTGGCTGGATCGTGCCATGTGCTAAGTGGACAGAGAACAGGCTTGGGAGTCAAGCAGACCTGAGTATCTCAGCTCTGCTCCCTGCCACTCTTCTGTGTAATTCTGCACAGGTTGCTTAGCCTTTATGAGCCCATTTCCCAACCAGGAAAATGAAGATTATGGCTTGCAGAGTGTTAAGAGAATTAAATCAAAATAATGCACATTCTGCACCTTCAAGACAAAAGATGTAGCACCTGTAAGATGCTGCACAGAACTGAAGGGAGCAATGGACCGAGTAATAGGGCAGACCCTAGTTCAGATCTGGTTCTCCGCTTACTAGCTTATTTCCTTAGAGAAGACATTTTAAAAATGCTCTTCCATTCATTGGAATTTAGAAGGTGGATGATCTCACCAGCTAGCATAGGTGCAGAGTAGAGAAGGTATATAATAATTAGGATTATTGTAGTATTGTTACTATAGGTTTCTGTGCCTTGACCAGTGCCTGGCACAAAGTAAGGGTCCAATGTTTATCAATGGAGAAGGAAATGGCAACCCACTCCAGTGTTCTTGCCTGGAGAATCCCAGGGACGGGGGAGCCTGGTGGGCTGCCGTCTATGGGGTTGCACAGAGTTGGACACTACTGAAGCGACTTAGCAGCAGTGTTTATCAAACGAGTTTGCACATATCACTAACATAAGAGAATATACCATGTCAGACTGTTTCTGACCCCAAGACGTGTCACAACACGTTGCCCGTTTCTAACACAAAGCATTGCACAAGACACTTAACTTGCCATTGTCACAGTACTCTACCAAACAATTACTCCCCACAAGATAAACAGAGCAAAGATATGAACTATGTGCTTGCAGGTGTGATCAGTCGCTTCAGTCGTGTCTGACTCTGCGACCCTATGGACTATAGCCCACCAGGCTCCTCTGTCCAAGGGACTCTTAAGGCAAGAACACTGGAGTGGGTTGCCAAGCCCTCCTCCAGGGGATCTTCCCAACCCAGGGATCAAACTCTAGTGTCTTTCATCTCCTGCATTAGCAGGTAAATTCTTTACCACTAGTGCCATCTGAGAAGTCCATGAACTAATTGTACTGTCTCCTAATTCCAAATCTCATTCACTAATAAATCCTTGAATTCCTTTACTTCCTAAGCCTTGGGCTGGCCAGCTCAGGGAACAAAACTGCACTAAAAAATAAAAAGTTGCCTGCTGTCAGTGAGCTCACCAGCTGGGGAAGCAGGATAGAGAGTAGGAAACACACAGGGGATAAATAATTCCCTTAGAGTTTATTAAGTGCTCTAAGAAGATAGTGAGCTGTAGAAGAAGTAAAATATACTCTGGTATGGGGTGATGGGTGGGAGGTTAAGACACTTTGAGCGGAAGAAGAGCAAGTATTATCATCAAGGCAAGAAGCGGCAAGGCCTGTTGTACCGGAGAGGAGAACACAGGGTCCAGAGACTAAATAATAAGGACTTTATTTGTCACATGAAGAGCTCTGGGCTCTCTCCAATCACTGAAAAGTTTAATGGGGCAAGTGGAGGGTTTGCTTTGATTTCACAAAAAATGACTCTGGCAGGAGCAGACCAGATAATTGGATTAGAGAGTGCATCTGGGGAGGAGGTAGACAGTTGTAACCATCTAGCTGAGAGATTCTGAGAGCTGTGGAGGCAACAAAACTCCTTCCCAGCTCTGGAATCACATCTGTGTTGGCCAAGGTCCCACTGCTCCTAGTACCTGAGGAGGAAGTCAGGTAGTTTGGGAAGAGGTAAGAGGTATGTGAGGGAGAATGCTCTTTCAAGACAGGAGTTTGGGCTTTCCTGGTGGCTCAGATGGTCAAGAAACTGCCTGCAATTCAGGAGACCCGGGTTCAATCCCTGGGTCAGGAAGATCTACTGGGGAAGGGAATGGCCACCCACTCCAGTATTCTTGCCTGGAGAATTCCATGGACAGAGGAGTCTGGCGTGCTGCAGGCCATGCAAAGAGTTGGACATGACTTAGTGACTGAACAACAACAACAATAGCTCCTTCTAAAAAAAATTTAATGAAAGAGAAAACAGTTAGATCACAATTACTAATAAGAATTATTTATGAAACCTTTACTTCATTTATATAAGGGGGTATATGGTGTTGGGGGTATGGTGTTGGAGAAGACTTGAGAGCCCTTGGACTGCAAGGACATCAAACCAGTCCATCCTAAAGGAGATCAACCCTGAATATTCATTGGAAGGACTAATGCTAAAGCTGAAGCTCCAGTACTTTAGCCACCTGACTCGAAGAGCCAACTCATTAGAAAAGATGCTGATATTGGGAAAGATTGAAGGCAGGAGGAGAAGGGGATGACAGAGAATGAGATGGTTGGGTGGCATCACTGACTTAATGGACAAGAGTTTAAGCAAGTTTGGGAGATGGTGAAGGACAGAGAAGCCTGGCATGCTGCAGCCCATGGGGATGCAAAGAGTCAGGCACGAATGAGCGACTGAACAACAGCAACCAAGGGGGTATGCGTGCTGTGTTGTGAAGTAAAATGCATTAACTTTGTGGGTAAGTTTTAACAATACTATCCCAGGGAATAGGGCTTTGGCTGTGTTGAAAATCACTGATTTGGGCAATGAGGAGCCCCAAAACAATCCCATGAAGAGTTGTATAAAAGTTGGATTGGAGGGAGGCATGGAGAAAGGTAGGAAATCGATAGGAATATGCCATGTTGCTGGTGTGGAACTTAAACAAAGAAACTGCAAATTTATTCTAGTGGCTTCATGAAGATAGGAAAGCTAGAAGTAACAGAAAGGAGTGTCATATTCCAGAATATAACCACCAGCATTACTAATATACCTTTTTTTGAAAAATGTTCTTTTGAAGGGAAAAAAAAAAAATCCCTGTGTGATGGAGATGGGCTACTAGCCTCCTTTTGTAAGCATGATGGCTGCAAAAATACTGTGAGTTGTGGGGGAAAGAATTCTCTGCACAGCAAGCAGCTGCTTTGTCAGTATGTCTCTCCCTTACTCTCCTGCAGCTGTAGGCCTTCTTGCTACAAAGTTCATGTGAGATCTGCCTTAATCACAGGCCAGAAGTTGGTTTCCCCACATATGTAAGAAATGATTGGAGTCTGAATAAGAGCAACTGTAGCGAAAGGGGAAAGGTGGGAGATATCTGAGACCTTTAAAAGGTAGACTCCTCAGGGCTTGATGAACCCATTTACAAGGTGTGATGGAGAGAGAGGAGACCGGGTTTCTGACTTGGGCCATAGGGGAGATTGTGATGCTGTTGCCTAACCAGAGGCCACAAGTAGAGAAGCAACAAGACAGGAGGGAGGGCAACTCATCCTGTTTGGTTCATGTTGACTCAGAGGATCTGGGCATCCACATGGAGCTGTCTGGAAGGCAGGTGGCCAGCCATTCAGGTCGGGAGTTCTGGAGAAAGGCCCAGGCTGGAGATAAATCTTGGAGTCACCAACATCTGGGAAGTAGCTAAAGCCATAAAATTGGATGAAAGTATCAGTCATGTCCAACTCTTTGTGACCCCATGGACTATAACCCACCAGGCTCCTAGTCCATGAAATGCTCCAGGCAAAAATACTGCTGGAGTGGGTTGCCATTCCCTTCTCCGGGGAATCTTCCTGACCCAGGGATCAAATCCAGGTCTCCTGCACTGCAGGTAGATTCTTTACTATCTGAGCCACAGGAGAAGTCCAATAAAATTGGATAAGATGTGTCAATTGCTACAGAGAAATCAAGGAGAAAGGACTATGGGGAAAAAAAAGAGAGAGAGAGATTAGACTTGACCTGACCATCAAGTGGAGCAGTTACAGCAGAATGTTTTGGGGAAAGGATACTTGATGTTGTTCCAGATCATTCCAGGTTGAGGAACAAATGGGAGTTAAAGAAGCAAAGACAGTGAAGACAGATTAGTCTTTCAGGAAGTTATGCAGTGTGGGGAAGGAGAGCAACAGAACAGAGGCTTTGTCCCCACACCTTTAGTGTTATCACTCTCTAGCCCAGACCAAACCTCCTGACCAACTGAGCTTAAATGTTGCCTTATTTCCACGGGTCTTCATAACGTGCCTCTCCATGACTTCTGCTGCCTCACTTCCTCCAGCAGCTCTCTCCACTCCCACACAAGCCTATTTCGCTAGTGTGCGTGTGCCACGGGCACCAGATCAACAATCCTTTGATCCCTTTCAATTCCTATACTTCTGAGCAGCCTTGACCTTCTTAACATTTCTCCTCATGAGACCCCAGTCATCACAGCCTGTGATGAAATGGCTCTCTCATCATACTATTCTAAAAAGAGAGAAAATTTTCACCCCAGTTCAGTTCAGTTCACTCGCTCTGTCGTGTCCAACTCTTTTCGACCCCATAAACCACAGCACGCCAGGCCTCCCTGTCCATCACCAACTCCTGGAGTCTACCCAAACCCATGTCCATTGAATCGGTGATGCCATCCAACCATCTCATTCTCTGCAAATATTAATAATAAAATGTATCACTAATACATTATTATATTAATATCTTTAATCAACTTGAAAATTTCAATTTGAAAGCTTTGCAAATTTAAATTTGAAAAGCTATTCAAATCTATTAATTTTAGTACAAAATATAGTTATTTCCACTTTGAGAAACTTTACTTTCATATACAGAAAATATGCTTCATCTATATTAGATAAGAAACTGTGCAAAAGGATTTATCACAGTATCGTTTAAAATATGAAATTTACAATCATTTAATAATGATTTGCCTATATTTTTATTTTTTAATACTCTTCTTTTAAAAAAAGTCATTTTACATAGAACAAGAATGCCATTTCCAAACACGCCAATTAGCAAATATGTACAGGAGCAAGGAAAAGAGATGATCAGTAGGAGGGATGTGGAGTCTAGTCTGAGGGGTGGCATTTCTTAGGTCTCTGCAGCTGACCCTGGGAATTCATATATGGACAGCAAAGCCCTAATTTCTATCTTCCTTCCCCATTCCAATCTCCCCACTGCCACCGCTGACCGGGGTGTGTATTTTTAGAGGGTGGATGGGAGAAGGATGGCAGGAAACAGACACTGCAAGTCAGTGGAATGTCCTTCCCTCCTTCTGTAGAAGATAACAGAATGGACTTGACAAGCAAAAGAGCTAGGTTCAAAACCAAGTTATAGAGTGGAGTGGCCTTGGGCAAGCAAGCTGCCCTCCTGGGATTTGGTTTTCTCATGTGTAAAACACAGAAAATAAAACCTGCTATTTCATAGGTTCTTCTAAAGCTTAAAGGCAATAATGCATGAAGAGTGCTTTAAGGGCTTTCAAGAACTCTTTAAACACTCGTTTTAAGGGATTAAGAGGTACTATATGAATAAACTACTAATAAAATAGACATTGTACTGGAAAAAACATTGGGGTACATGCATCTGTTTCAATTATGGTTTTCTCAGGGTATATGCCCAATAGTGGTATTGTTGGGTCATATGGCAGTTCTATTCCTAATTTTTTAAGGAATCTCTATATTGTTCTCCATGGTGGCTGTATCAGTTTACATTCCCACCAACAGTGCCAGATGGGGACAGAGATGAGAGGGGACATATATATACCTGTGACTGACTCATACTGATGTATGGCAGAAACCAACACAATATTGTAAAGCAATTATCCTCCAATTTAAAAAAATAAAAAATAATAAGCTACAAGGATATTAGGTACAGCATGGGGTATATAGCCAATATTCAATAATTATAAATAGAGAATAGCCTTCAAAAATTGTGAATCACTCTGTTGTACATCTGAAACTTCTATAACACTATACATCAACTATACCTTAAAAAATTATTTTAAATGAAGTCCTCTGCAAAGTAAAAGTAAAAATGCTGGTTATAACAGGCTATAATTGCTTCTAGAAAGGTGCCCATCTGTGGGTAGGCTTTCAAGCGGCTCTGTTTCAAAATCAACCCTCTGTTCTACATCATTGAGGCTGACCCTGCCACACACTCCACTCACTGCCTCCACAACAAAGTTTTTAAACTGAAATCCTAAATTTTATTATTTTATTTTTTTCTTAATATATATATTTTATTGAAGCATAGTTGACTTACAATGTTTTAGGTGCACAGCAAAGTAATTCAGTTATACATATACATTGTTTATGTTATTTTTCAGATTATTTTCCATTATAGTTTATTACAAAATATTGACTATAGTTTCTGGTGCTATACAGTTAACCTCTGTTGCTTGTTACATATCTTTTCTTTCCTGAATTTTATATATAAGAAAGAGGAGGATTATACCTCAACAATTTAGGAAAAGCTTCTATTTAGGCTTTCCCACTGGATTTTGGAGGCAGGCATGGCTTTTGGAGGAGTCTGGCTTGCTATGGTCCATGGGGTCGCAAAGAGTCAGGCATGACTGAAGCAACTGAGCATGCACACACTGGATTTTAGTGTCTTGATCCATTATTAATATTCCTACTGGACTTATTTTGTTACTTCTTCTCCTTTAACATTAAACAATGGTGATGTTTACATTAACCAGTTTGTCCAAGATGAACATACGGAGAATCAAATTTAAAAGTTGGTAGACTCTGTTAAAAGGAAAATAGTCTTCCTTAACTATTTGTTAATTATTTTGTAGCCATGAATTTATCATTAGTAACTGTGGCAGAATGGGTGGTACCCATTAAATATTCTGCGTGCCTTTCCACATTTCTTGGGCTCCCTCACAGTTAGACAGCAGCCACACAACTATCTGCCCAAGGGACAATGAGTGCAAGGGCTGTGCATGATGTAGGAGCAGGGCAAGTTCTCCACTCCCTCTATTCCCCTTGCAGAACCTTCAAGGTCCAGTAATGAGATGGCTGCTCCATCTGATGGAGGGCACCTGAAACTGAGCCAATGACAGACAAGAGCTACCATCAGACTTTGCATGAATGGGAAAGAAATCTCTGTTCTGTCAAGACACTCAGGTTTGGCATTTATTCATTACTGGCCAGTAAATCACTGCAGATGGTGGCTGCAGCCATGAAATTAAAAAACACTTACTGCTTGGAAGGAAAGCTATGACCAACCTAGACAGCATACTAAAAAGCAGAGACATTACTTTGCCAACAAAGGTCTGTCTAGTCAGGGCTATGGTTTTTCCAGTAGTCATGCATGGATGTGAGAGTTGGACTATAAAGCTGAGCACCAAAGAATTAATGCTTTTAAACTGTGGTGGTGGAGAAAACTCCAGAAAGTCCCTTGGCCTGCAAGGAGATCAAACCAGTCCATCCTAAAGGAAATCCGTCCTGAATATTCATTGAAAGGACTGATGTTGAAGCTGAAACTCCAATACTTTGGCCACCTGATGTGAAGATCTGACTCATTTGAAAAGACCCTGATGCTGAGAAAGACTGAAGGCGGGAGGAGAAGGGGACGATAGAGGATGAAATGGTTGGATGGCATTACCGACTCGACAGACATGAGTTTGAGCAAGCTCTGGGAGTTGGTGATGGACAGGGAGCCCTGATGTGCTACAGTCCATGGGATCACACAGAGTCGGACACAGCTGAGCGGCTGAACTGAACTGAAGGAGATAAAGGTTCTGAAGGGAAGAAAAGTGTTCTCTATCAATTTAATAACTAGTTGAACCCTCAAGAATGTAGAAGGGGAGGAGTGAAAGGGGGTCAGAAATCTCTGAAGACACCATAGCAATGACAACAACCTTTTGAGAGGGTAACAGGTAGGGAGGATAGAGGTCCCTAGGCGGCAGGAGGAAATAAACTGCAAGAGGCAGATTTTTTTTCCCTTCTGTTTTGAGGAAACCGGTTCTGCCTAAGGCCAACCTCTTTTTTCTTTTCTCAAACCTTGGGCTGATAATGGCTCAGCAAACCAGTACTCATATCAATTGTTTTATGGCTGGGGATGACACACCTTGGCCATCCTATCTCAAAAATGCATATTGTGGGAGAGGGGCCTGGTGAAACTCCCTCAGCCTTGAGGTATTTCTTTATCTGATTAGAAGCTAGCTAACAGACATAAAATGCCTTGGCACTCTTTATGTTCCCTTCTGATATCTATGTTAGAAGCTTTCCCTATCTCTGCTATACTTTATTAAAACTTTGCGACACAAAAGGCTCCAAATAATCAAGTCTCGTCTCTGACCCTGGATCAAAATCCTCTCTTCCAGAGGTCACGAATCCTGGCGTAACACACAGTTCGCAGTAGCAACCTTTCACTTTTGAACTTAGAATCAGGCATGTTTTGGCCTAAAAGCAGGTTCTATTTCAATCACAGAGATTATTCTAAAACAAACAGAGGACACCTCTTTAAGAGCTCGTTTTTATGTGCTGATATTTAATATGTTGTTTACACTTGTTAGTACAGAATTCTATAGCACAAGGGGAGAGTAATGCAAAGAAGCATTATCTCCCTATATAATAGTTTTAGTTTCTACCCATTGCCCTCAGGATAAAGTCCGAACTCCATAACACACCACCCAAGGCACCCGTCCCCTGGCCCCCACCACCCCATCTCCTTGGCTTTATCTCATGTCCACTCCCTGCCTGGAAGTATTCCCAGTCCCCCAAGACATGCTAGCTTTTTTCATGCTTCCCAGCTTCTAGCACACATCCTTTCCTCTCTCCCTTGTCCTCTTCTCCAGCTAGAATTTCATCACTAAGATGCAGCTGACATTTTCATTCCCAACACCTAGCATAGACAGACATAGTATAAAAAAAAATTTGTCTGAGGAATAAGGGTACACTGCAGAAAAAGTGTGAATATAGAGTATCTCACCCAAACCTTTATACACACCAGGAGCCAAGTAACCATTTGTTCAATTAATTCTTAAACTCTTAATACTTGGCTCAGTTATTGGTTGAATAAGAAAGAATTCTCTTTGGCTGTTCCACTAACATTCTCAATAACCACAAAGGAGGAAAACTAACTCTGCAATTCATGTGTTTACCACAATCCGTCCCTGAGTCTCCAATGGAGTCCAAGTTTTAAAGACCAAGTAATGCAATAATTCAGCATCTCTTTAATAACTAGAAGAAAATGAGATGGTGCTGTTTACTGTTGTTTTTAGGACTTGCTTCTCTGGGTGGGGGGGAGTGGGTTGGAAAATATTTCTTCCTGAAGTTAAGATAAATATAACTTAAAAAAATAAAATCAAGCGAGAAGCAGTTTTGCCAAAGGCCCAGAAGATTGGTAGATGTTGTAAGATTAAAAACAAGCCAAAAGATAAAAAACAAAGGCTTCAGGGCAGAAAATTATATTTTAAAAGAACTTACTGTTTCTGACAGTGTAGGAATCAAGGAAACAGTCTGTGTATGAGATGGTGGTGATGGCCAGATAAAGGCAGAGGGGATAGGAATGGATGAAGAAGGAAATTATATTAGAGAAATTAAGAAGAAAAACTAAATAGGATCTAATTGTTAATCCAAATGATGGCTGGTTTGGAAAACAATCAAAATTCTGCATCGTGTTTTAGAATTAATCTGTTCAAGTTATTTATCTATTTCACTCGAAAATAACTTTTCCCAAAGGAATAACTTTAACTGTGCTCCTAATTCTAGAGGAGTATATATGGTTTTTTCTTTTGCTTGAGTTTATCAGAACTCAATTAATGTGGTCACAGTCAGAAAAACCAACCTTCCATAACAAACATAATTTGAAGCTTTTAAGGAAGAAACATAGTTCTCTACAACCAATATTTTAATAAATATAATTTGCTACAATGAATACTCTTCATCTTAAGGATTCAAGGCCAAAGTCTTTGGAACTAATAAAATAACATTGCAGCATTACAGGAAAACTCTTAGCAATTGACTGAAACTCAAACTGTAGATGACAAGATGTTGAATAAGTCTCAATGTAACCTAAATGTTGATAGGTGCTGTAAAGAGATTTTCTCATTGTCTTTCTTTAGTGCCACGCCCACGCCACCTGCCACACACACACACACACACACACACACTGTTCAGAATGCTTGCACCCTTTCACTCGTGCTCCTGATCGTTAATCCTGGCTTCTGGTTTCAATTTTAAGAAAAGTTGAATTAAAGATATTTGGGGATCATTTCTGGGCTTCCCTGCTGATTCAGGTGTAAAGAATCTGCCAGCAATGCAAAAGAGGCAGGAGACTCCAGTTCGATCCCTGCGTCAGGAAGATCCCCTGGAGGAGGACATGGCAACCCACTTCAATATTCTTGCCTGGAGAACCCCATGGACAGAGGAGCCTAGTGGGCTATGGTCCACAGGGTCACAAAGAGTTGAACACGACTGAAGCGACTGAACACATAAGGCACGCACAGGGATAATTTCTAATTTTACACTGAATATGAGGTTTGTCAGAAATGAGTCCAAGGAACTGGGTGTCTGGGAGAAAGGTGGTGGCATTCAGCCAGTCATGATTTATTGAGCAACCACTAGGGGCCAAAAATGGGATGAAACGGAAATCTCTGCTATCTGGAGCTTACCTTTTAAGGTGTGTTGGGGGAGGGGAGGAAAACTAATCAACAAAATAAAAGAGTAAATCAGTAAAAATTAGAAGGGGTAGATATTACGGATGGAGAAGGATATTATGGAAGAAATAAAGCGGAGAAGGGGCACAGTGGTTCTAGGGGTGAGGGTGGCTGCTCAGTCCAATACAGTCGCCACTCGTCATATGTGACTAGTGGAATTCAAACTAGACTTCAGTGAAGTTAAAACTTCAGTTCCTCAGTTTGCACTCATTGAATTTCAAATGCTTATTGGCCACCATGTTGGACAGTGCTGATATAAAGATATATATAGAATGTGTCCATCATCATGGAAAGTTCTGTCGGACAGTTCTGCTCTACAAAGAGCAAGGAGTCTAGTATTGCTGGAGTGGTTGAGAAAGGGAGAGGGTAAGAGATAACATCACAGAGTTTAAAGGAGCAGAGTTGTACAGGAGCTTGATGGCCATTGCAGGAATTTTTTTTCTGAGATATGAAGTTTGGAGAGTTTTGCCATAGGAGTAACTTGATCTGACTTGGTATTTAGAAGAATTACTTTGGGTTTTTTTTTTTTTAAGTAACACAAATAAAAGATGACCAAAGGTGTACAAGTGTGGCAGCGGAGGCGGGGATGGTGTGGAACATGCTCAGGTTCTGCACAAGCTCAGAAGCTAGTACCAACAGATTCTGCTGGTGAGAAAGTAGTGGAGTATGTAATAATAAAGACTGAGACTAAAGGAAAGAAGTCAGTGTTTGTGGCATGGGAGAAGCTATGGCCAGTCGTACACAGATTTGACTTTGCAATGACAAGAGCACAACTAAAAATGTCCAATGGACATTTGGAGAAGTGAGAGCTCAGATGAGAAAAGGACCTGAGTATAGATATGATATTCATCAGCATAGAGGTAAGAGATGAAATAGGAATGGAGGTGGAAGAGAAGGTTTCTAAAATCTGCCCTTGAAGAACAACTATGAGAGGAGTAGGGGTAAGACAAGGAGACAAATAGAGTGTCGACAGTCAAATTCAATAGAGATGCCAAAACGTTGAAGAGAAATGATGATGCCCAAGGAATGGCCACAAAATTTGGGAAGGCACTGATCTCTAGAGTGCAGTCTCAACTAATTACATGTGTGTATTGGAGATGGGGAGGGCCACAAGTGAGGAATCTAAATAGAAATGGTTTCAGTGAGAACAGAAGAATGGGTGAGAAGAGAAAGTACAATAAGCTTTGGCATTTCTCAGAACTTACAGGTAGTTTCTAAAACAATCATTTAATTTGGTCCAGCCACTACCAGTGTCATTTGTGTTCAACATTGTCTAGTGACAAACTGAATACACTTTTTAATGGTTCAAGTTAATTTAGGCCACAGGGCAAGAAAAACAATTTTATAAGAAGTAGTTTTAAGAAGGGAAAATACATGTATTAGGATTTGTGATTCTCATCCTTCTGAGATTAGGTAACAAGTAGCCACTTTTAAAGGTAGGTGGTGGGCGGAACCCAAGACTTTGTGCTAACGGTGAATTTCAATTTTCCTGCAATTCTGATGGAGAAGGAATAATCAATATTGGTACTTTAAGTATGGGCAAATGGGGTAAACACTAGAAAAGCAGGCTAAGGAGAAAGCCATAGTGCTTTGAGCTCCCCTCCTCCCAGGAGCCTGGTTACAAGGTGGATAGGAAAGCCCAGGGACTCATGATGGGAGGCAGTTGCATTTTCCTGGTAGGATTTCAGAAACAAGCTAATCTAGACTAAAAAAATTGAGATCCAAAAAGGAACTTGATCCATCATCAATTCCAGTCTCCCAGTTAGCTGAGGAGGTACTGAGACCCAGAGGTTATATAATTTGCCCCAAATGATTCAGCTTTTGTTGTTGTTGTTTGTTGTTGTTTAGTCACTAAGCCACCAGGCTTCTCTGTCCATGGGATTTTCCCGGCAAGAAAGAATACTGGTGTGGGTTGCCACTTCCTTCTCCAGGGGATCTTGCAGACCCAGGGAATGAACCAGCATCTCCTACGCTGACAGGTAGATTCTTTTACCGCTGAGCCACCAGGGAAGCCTCAATGATTCAGCCAGCCAGTTCTCTGCAAAGTCAGACCTAAAAGCTGGTGGGGTGGAGCTGATTCTGGGTCCCCAGCTCTTTTTCCTGCATTGTTCTACTTGCTGTGTGAGAACAGGACTCTGCTTTTTTTTGTTATTGTTCAGTTGCTAAGTCATGTCTGACTCTTTGCGACCCCATGGACTGTAGCCCTCCAGACTCCTCTGTCTATGGGGATTCTCCAGGCAAGAATACTAGAGTGGGTTGCCATGCCCTTCTCCAGGGGATCTCCCTGATCCAGGAATCAAACCGAAGTCTCTTGCATTACAGATGGATTTTTTTTTACTAGCTGAGCTACAGCATAGAACTCTCCTTTTTAAGACAGACCAACCAAAGCAAATTCTGCATTGGAGTTCTATCTAGATGGCGAAATGAAGGGGAGCTGGAGTGGGGTGGGGGGTGGGGGGAATTAATGAGATTTGAAGAACCCTACTGGGTTTGATGAGAATATTGGCTTACAAATGCCTTGACAACAGGCTTTCTGAAATCTGCCCTGGTGTTGAAACTGCCTTACTTGCCATGCTCACCAGCACACAAGTGAAACTGGCAAGGTTGACTAATGTTCGTTTCATTGACTTCTGGGTACTAACTCCTGGGTATATTTCTATAAAAACGTTATCCCCAGAGTGGGAGACTTGCAGAAAGGCAAGAGGAGGGATGTAATAAATAATAATAATTCGAGTTGGGGTATGGGGGTAGACTGCAGGCAGAGGAGACTGGAGGAAGAGTGACAAGCTAGACCGGACCTCCGTTGCTCGCATGGCTTCCCGTTGCTAGGATCGCCAGCGTCCTTGGCTACCGCTCGCTGAAATAGCAGCTCTCCTCTGCCACGACCAGTCCAGCGTTCGCGGACCGCGCCACCTCGCGCCAGAAGGAGAAAAAGGAATCTCATTTCCCTGCTTCCCTTGGTGCGGGTCCCAGGGAGGAATCAAAACTGCGGGACTTGGCAAAGCAGTCACCCGGAGGCCAATCCTAAGAACCTCCCGCTGAGGGTTGTACAAGGAACAGAGAGCGGGCGAACCCCGGAGGTCTTCCCCTCTGACTCACGTTGTACTCCCTCAGCCAGGACTCTAGCTTGTCCTGCAACGATCGTAAAGCTTCGTTGGAGACCAGTCTCCTCAGGTTATCTGCCATCGCTCGCTCTTCCGCTCGGCCCGCTCTGGGAGAGGGACTCGTGGACCTCGGGGTGGTGTGACGGGAAAGGTGTTCGCTTCCTGAGGAGCTCAGAGCGCGGCTGGTGTTTCCATCCTCCCCCCTCGGGTCGGACAGGGCAGGGATCGAGAAGCCGGGGGGAGGTGCCCTGGGCCACAGTCGCCGCGCCTCATTCGCTGCCCCGCGCGCGGTCTCCCGGCTCCCGCGCAGCCGCCGGGAGCCAGGACAATAAATACCCGGGCGATTATTAAACAAACCTTGACGTGAGCGCGCGGCAGCTGGGGACGCGCGCGGCCCGTTTCCTGGCAACGCCTGAGCCGCAGCCCAGCCCCAGCGGAGCGCACTACCCGCCCGCAGCCTCGCCCCCCACCCCTACCCCCCAACCCCGACTCCAACCCGCCCGCGGGTCCCGGGCACCGCCAGGACGCGCCATGTCGCTCTTCCTCATGCTAGTGATGGTCAGCTTCATGCTGCTGCTACTGGTGCTGCTGGTGGCCGAAAGCGAGAACCCCCAAAGTCTGTGAGACTCTGGGTTGGGCCTGCGGCTGGAAGACGCTAAGACTTCAGACAGCAGCCGTCGGACCCTGATGGAGAGAGAGGCGCCCGCAGTGTGGCGATGCTGGGCAGCCGGAGGCCTCTTGTCTAGGAAAGCAAAGGTTCTTTCGTTCTAGACGTTTTTGGTTAGGCGGTGAAGAAAGCAGTTGTTTGGCTCCTTCCCATATTCTTTCACTTCGCAGGACGTTATTTCTTCCNTCCAAGGCAAACCATTCAATATCACGGTAATCCAAGTCTATGCCCCAACCAGTAATGCTGAAGAAGCCGAAGTTGAACGGTTCTATGAAGACCTACAAGACCTTTTAGAACTAACACCCAAAAAAGATGTCCTTTTCGTTATAGGGGACTGCAATGCAAAAATAGGAAGTCAAGAAACACCTGGAGTAACAGGCAAATTTGGCCTTGGAATGCAGAATGAAGCAGGACAAAGACTAATAGAGTTTTGCCAAGAAAATGCACTGGTCATAGCAAACACCCTCTTCCAACAATACAAGAGAAGACTCTACACATGGACATCACCAGATGGTCAACACCGAAATCAGATTGATTATATTCTTTGCAGCCAAAGATGGAGAAGCTCTATACAGTCAACAAAAGCAAGACCAGGAGCTGACTGTGGCTCAGATCATGAACTCCTTATTACCAAATTCAGACTTAAAATTGAAGAAAGTAGGGAAAACTGCTAGACCATTCAGGTATGACCTAAATCAAATCCCTTACGATTATACATTGGAAGTGAGAGATAGATTTAAGGGCCTAAATCTGATAGATAGAGTGCCTGATGAACTATGGAATGAGGTTCATGACATTGTACAGGAGACAGGGATCAAGACCATCCCCATGGAAAAGAAATGCAAAAAAGCAAAATGGCTGTCTGGGGAGGCCTTACAAATAGCTGTGAAAAGAAGAGAAGCGAAAAGCAAAGGAGAAAAGGAAAGATATAAGCATCTGAATGCAGAGTTCCAAAGAATAGCAAGAAGAGATAAGAAAGCCTTCTTCAGCAATCAATACAAAGAAATAGAAGAAAACAACAGAAGGGAAAAGGCTAGAGATCTCTTCAAGAAAGTTAGAGATACCAAGGGAACATTTCATGCAAAGATGGACTCGATAAAGGACAGAAATGGTATGGAATTAACAGAAGCAGAAGATATTAAGAAGAGGTGCCAAGAATACACAGAAAAACTGTACAAAAAAGAGCTTCACGACCCAGATAATCACGATGATCTGATCACTCATCTAGAGCCAGACATCCTGGAATGTGAAGTCAAGTGGGCCTTAGAAAGCATCACTACGAACAAAGCTAGTGGAGGTGATCGAATTCCAGTTGAGCTATTTCAAATCCTGAAAGATGATGCTGTGAAAGTGCTGCACTCAATATGCCAGCACATTTGGAAAACTCAGCAGTGGCCACAGCACTGGAAAAGGTCACTTTTCATTCTAATCCCAAAGAAAGGCAATGCCAAAGAATGCTCAAACTACCGCACAATTGCACTCATCTCACATGCTAGTAAAGTAATGCTCAAAATTCTCCAAGCCAGGCTTCAGCAATACTTGAACCATGAACTTCCAGATGTTCAAGTTGGTTTTAGAAAAGGCAGAGGAACCAGAGATCAAATTGCCAACATCCGCTGGATCATGGAAAAAGCAAGAGAGTTCCAGAAAAACATCTATTTCTGCTTTATTGACTCTGCCAAAGCCTTTGACTGTGTGGATCACAATAAACTGTGGAAAATTCTGAAAGAGATGGGAATACCAGACCACCTGACCTGCCTCTTGAGAAACCTGTATGCAGGCCCGGAAGCAACAGTTAGAACTGGACATGGAACATCAGACTGGTTCCAAATAGGAAAAGGAGTATGTCAAGGCTGTATATTGTCACCCTGCTTATTTAACTTCAATGCAGTGTACATCATGAGAAATGCTGGGCTGGAAGAAGCACAAACTGGGATCAAGATTGCCGGGAGAAATCTCAATAACCTCAGATATGTAGATGACACCACCCTTATGGCAGAAAGTGAAGAGGAGCTTAAAAGCCTCTTGATGAAAGTGAAAGAGGAGAGTGAAAAAGTTGGCTTAAAGCTCAACATTCAGAAAACAAAGATCATGGCATCCAGTCCCATCACTTCATGGCAAATAGATGGGAAAACGGTGGAAACAGTGTCAGACTTTATTTGTGGGGCTTCAAAATCACTGCAGATGGTGACTGCAGCCATGAAATTAAAAGACGCTTACTCCTTGGAAGGAAAGTTATGACCAACCTAGATAGCATATTCAAAAGCAGAGACATTACTTTGCCGACTAAGGTCCATCTAGTCAATACTATGGTTTTTCCAGTGGTCATGTATGGATGTGAGATTTGGACTGTGAAGAAGGCTGAGCGCCGAAGAATTGATGCTTTTGAACTGTGGTGTTTGAAAAGACTCTTGCGAGTCCCTTGGACTGAAGGAGATCCAACCAGTCCATTCTGAAGGAGATCAGCCCTGGGATTTCTCTGAAGGGAATGATGCTACAGCTGAAGCTCCAGTACTTTGGCCACCTCATGCAAAGAGTTGACTCATTGGAAAAGACTCTGATGCTGGGAGGGATTGAGGGCAGGATGAGAAGGGGACGACAGAGGATGAGATGGCTGGATGGCATTACCGACTCGAAGGACGTGAGTCTGAGTGAACTCCAGGAGTTGGTGATGGACAGGGAGGCCTGGCGTGCTGTGATTCATGGGGTCGCAAAGAGTCAGACACAACTGAGTGACTGAACTGAACTGAACTGAAAGTTATTTAATTATGAATTCTATAATTGAGACTTTGTGCAAGTTTAGAGCCGGTTTGGCACTATTTCAAAAGGTGTATTAAGCCACAGTGGTAGTTTGGACTACTTAGGAAATGAAACCATTTCAACCGTCATTAAGCGCTTTAGTACCCTTTTTTTCAATGTCATCAAATGATGTGCAGATTGCAAATCATCCCAACCTATCTTTTGTAAAACAGAGCGGGTGGAAGCAGGACCTCAGCTAGCTAGTCATTTAGCTAGTTTAATTCAGTTTCTTCTCTTTTTTTTTCAGGTATTTAAGAATTATGAACATTGAACATGACCACTGATGGTAAACTTAAGAATTTTTGCCCCCACCCCGCTTTTTTCCTCTTAATTAGTGGTTTTACTGTCCTCTGATAAAAATGAAAGGTCATTCTGGAGTCTGTGTTCTTACTATCTTCTGTAGACCACAAAATAAGGACTATAAAAGTTCTCACCACAAGAAAAAAAAACTTGTAACTATGTCTGGTGATAGATATTAATTAGACTGATCGTGGTGATTATTTCACATTATATACAAATATTGAATCACTATGTTGTACATAATGTATTATTTTAATTATATGTCAACAAAAAGAAAAAGGAAAGAATATAAGGAGAACACACATTTTATCATAGTGCAATAACAATTGCTATTCATTACTGACTTTCTTTAAAAAATATTAAGAATGAGGAAGGCAATGAAGAAGAATCTTATAGATTTCTTAACTTAATGCACATTTTTATAGATAATTGGAATCTTTGAACAGTCTGATTTACTTACTAATAAAAACCAAGTTGTAATATTTGCTTAGGTCAGACTAAGGGTTAAATCCTCCTCCTTGCTCTTACACTTTAATTAACCTTTCAGTTCAGTTCAGTTCAGTCGCTCAGGTCCAACTTTTTGCAACCCCATGAATCACAGCACGCCAGGCCTCCTTGTCCATTACCAACTCCTGGAGTTCACTCAAACTCATGTCCCTTGAGTCGGTGATGCCATCCAGCCGTCTCATCCTCTGTCATCCCCTTCTCCTGGCCCCAATCCCTCTCAGCATCAGAGTCTTGTTTATATCATCTTGCATGCCTGTGTGCTCAGTTGCTTCAGTCCTTTGGGACTCTTTTATGACTATAGCCTGCCAGGCTTCTCTGTCCATGGGATTGTCCTGGCAAGAATACTGAATAGGTTACCATTTCCTCCTCCAGGGGATCTTCTCAACCTAGGGATCAAAGAGCATCTCCTGAGATGGATTCTGAGCCATCTAGGAATCCCTTATATCATCTTACTATAGTTCCTACTTCATAGTGTTATTAGAGACTAAATAAGATCATTCATGTGAAGTGCAACACAGTGCTTGACATGTTATAACAAATGTTATAAATTTGCTTCCTAAATGCTATGATCACTATTACTACAAATGTACAATAGGTCACAGTACTAATATTAAACAGAGAAGAGTAGGTTGGAAACATATAAAGCAACAATAGGGCTGCTGATTGAGTAAATTATTCAATGGAATGTTTCACAATAGAAATCTCATTATTGAACAGCTAGTATCTAGGAATTATTACTATATAATGTTAAGTGAAAAAAGCAGGTCTCTAAATTAAATATATTGTGTTACATTAGACAACATGAACCCAAGGCATGATTATGGATGATTTTAATTAGTTCCTTTATACTTTTCCAATTTTTCAAATTTCCACCATGAACCCAAACTGCTTTTATGAAAACTTACTCAGAAACAGCTATCCAAAAACTTGACCACCTTCAGAAAACTGTAACTCAAAATATCGATATTTAAGCCAACTCATAATATGCTTTGACCAAATTTTCATATTACTCATTTAATAGATGTATAGAGTCTTAGGATAGAATGAGTCTGAAATCACTTTAGAATATGCTGCTGCTGCTAAGTCGCTTCAGTCGTCTGTGCAACCCCATAGACGGCAGCCCACCAGGCTCCGCCGTCCCTGGGATTCTCCAGGCAAGAACACTGGAATGGGTTGCCATTTCCTTCTCCAATGCATGAAAGTGAAGTTGCTCATTCGTGCCCGACTCTTAGAGACCCCATGGACTGCAGCCTACCAGGCTCCTCCGTCCAAGGGATTCTCCAGGCAAGAGTACTGGAGTGGGGTGCCACTGCCTTCTACCTAACCTTATCTCTACAATACTTGACCACCACACCTAGATTCAAGACCCTTCAGGTTTCCCAGTCATTTCATGCACGTCTTAGTTTCCACAGAGCTCTGGAGCATGGTTGTCCTTAGCAAGAACTTGATGCTTACTAATAACAAGCATAACTCTCAAGTACTCAAAACAAAGGAAATGTTTTACATGCTCATTCATTATTTATCCCCCTAAAACTTCCAAAACAGGATCTCAGATCACTTACAGTAAAAGGTTTGTAGAAAACATCTTTGCTAGATTTAGAAAAAAATTAATGAAAAAAACAAATATGCCCCCAGTTTAAGGCTGTATACTAATATGGAGCCTTATTTTACATTTGTTTTGGGGCTTTGTGGCAGTCAAGAAAAAAAGGAAACTGGGTGGTATGATTACCGTTTGATTTTTAAAGTACACATACCAATTCTTTGAATGAAAGCACATTTTTTGGTACCAGTTCTTAAATATGTTTATTCCTTTTCAAAGAGTGTAGAATAACAGATGAATGTGTCCTTAATAACCTCCCCTTTGTAAAGAAAATACAGAAACAATCTTCATGTGACTTTCTTGCAGTCACCTTTGATCAATGCCAATGGGGGTAACACTAGAACACATGCCAGCAAAGAGAGGGCCAAGCAATTAACACCCTACTTCTTAGCTCTCTGGTGATGTTACTTGATACAAGCTTAGAACTTCCATATCTGTAGGAATAAGTAGATATCCTCATAGTGCCCTTAATGATGATCCCTTCCTTAGCACTTTTGATGGGTGCAGGATGGCAATCAATTTAAGAGAGAGTTAGAGCCTGGAATGAAAACAGTAGACGCTGATTAAAGAAGAATCCACATGCTTCAAACTATAAGCATGCACTCAACAAGGTTGAGATTCTGTTTTTAAAGTCTCTCTCTCTCTCTCATATATATATATATATATGATAAAGGAAGTGTTAGAGTCCCTCAGTTGTGTCCGACTCTTTGAGACCCCATGGACTATATAGCTTGCCAGGCTCCTCTGTCCATGGGATTCTCCAGGCAAGAATACTGGAGTGGGTAGCCATTTCCTTCTCCAGGGAAACTTCCCAACCCAGGGATCAAACCTGAGTCTTCCACACTGCAGGCAGATTCTTTACCGTCTGAACCACCAGGGAAAAGTGAAAGTGAAAGTCGCTCAGTCGTGTCCGACCCTGCGATCCCATGAACTATACAGTCCGTGGAATTCTCCAGGCCAGAATATTGGAGTGGGTAGCTGTTCCCTTCCCCAGGGGATCTTCCCAACCCAGGGATCAAACCCAGGTCTCCCGCATTGCAGGCAGTTTCTTTACCAGTTGAGCCACAAGGGAAGCCCGAGCTACCAGGTAAGCCATATATATATACTTCCTTTCATGAAAGGAAATATATAAGTAAAGGTTCTATTTGCAGAATCTTTTGATGCTCTAATTTTGTTCCTATTTATTTTAGGATATTATCAAGTAGGCATTTATTTGGGAATAAAAGAAAAATCAAATCTTTCTTTCTGGTACACTATCAGATTATCTTAGAGAGTTGAAAGCACAATAAATCTGAAACATGGGTACTCTTGTTTTCTCTCACACTCTTCCAGTTAGCAGTTTCTCATGACTTTACATGTCTTTAATAATTCTGAGCCTCACTTTTCTTCCATCTACATAATGAAAAACATGGACTTGATGAGCTCTAAGATCTCTTGCAGTTCCGACATTCTTTAACGTTGTTTTTCTTTTTCTTTTTTAACATATTGGTTATGGTTGAGATTGAGCAAATCCTGCTTGTTGTCTCAATTTCTGGTTCACAGTTCAGTTGAGGTCAGGCCTTGATTCTGAGAGTATTAGCCAATCATTAAAAGTTGAACCTCTTTTTGGCATACAATTTATTCTGCAGGCTTGCTGAAATAACTAATAGAGCTAATCTCCAGGAAATAAACATGGGATTTCTCCAAAGTTGCACTTTTAATAAATTTAAACTCAGCTCAAACTGACAAAATCTCCCTAACTCCACCCCACCCCACCCCCGCCCGACAAAGCTCATAACTCTCTTCTTTATGCTTTGTCTCTCTAACTTTAGAAATGTTGATGTTGTTATCCTACTATATTAAACGTATTTGTCTGCATCCTATACAAGCTTGTGAGTTTCTTAAAGAAAAGGGCAAAGGTCTATTTAATTTAATATCTTCAGCACAGCAAGTGGCACATTCTAAGCCCTCTATAAATGTTTGTTAAACTATTAACAAAAAGAGAAAGAAAAAGCAAAGAAGGAAAGAAGGCAGGAAGGAGATGACTGACTGCTTTATATCTGAGGTCATAACCCCATAGAGGTAGAAGAGCAAATTTAATAGCCAGTTGGTCGTTCTTAAAGCATCATAATTCTACTACCCAGCCAGGAGCCTTTTTTTCTAGAGAAGTGTAATGAGTCAAACATCTGGACGGAATAGGCTTTCTGAAAGTTCTTACTTTTGTCCACTTTGAATTTTACCTGTATCAGTTAGCTGGAGAGATTTTTAATTAGGGATTTTATGAAGCCAACAAAAGAGCAACCAAAGCCCTCAGTATAGCAAGAGCCGTGTGTGTTTTCTGATGCTTGTATGTAAGAAGCTTGTATGCAAGGAGCTCCAAGGATATACAGTGGGATCCTCATCATAATTTTCACTGCGGACAGTTGCAAACCCTCAGCGAATGTGGCTAAAGACATAAGCTGTTCTGCTCTAGTCAGGCTTCACTTTAGGCACCCCAGTCCTCTTCTGTGTATGCCACGCTATTCTTCTCCTATAGCTGTCCGTGTTAGTCCTTTGGGTCAGGGCCTATATTAGTATTTGAAGAAAATTTTTTAGCTTTTGCTGACCCAATTATATGTGATTTCCTTTAAATTTAGTGGTGGTATTAAATTTTTACTGGTGGTATTGCCAAGGCACTTTGTCTCTACGTATGAGACAGGTTGGCAAAACCAAGGCAGGGCTGCTAGTCTTAGAAACTGGGGTATTACAGATTTTTTACGATACTTATCTGCAGAAGCCTTACAAATAGCTGTGAAAAGAAAAGAAGTGAAAAGCAAGGGAGAAAAGGAAAGATATAAGCATCTGAATGCAGAGTTCCAGAGAATAGCAAGGAGAAATAAGAAAGCCTTCTTCAGCGATCAATGCAAAGAAATAGAAGAAAACAACAGAATAGGAAAGACTAGAGATCTCAAGAAAATTAGAGATACCAAGGGAACATCTCATGCAAAGATGGGCTTGATAAAGGACAAAAATGGTCTGGACCTAACAGAAGCAGAAGATATTAAGAAAAGGTGCCAAGAATACACAGAAAAACTGTACAAAAAAGAGCTTCACGACCCAGATAATCACGATGGTGTGATCACTCACCTAGAGCCAGACACCCTGGAATGCGAAGTCAAGTGTGCCTTAGAAAGCATCACTATGAACAAAGCTAGTGGAGGTGATGGAATTCCAGTTGAGCTATTTCAAATCCTGAAAGATGATGCTGTGAAAGTGCTGCACTCAATATGCCAGCAAATATGGAAAACTCAGCAGTGGCCACAGCACTGGAAAAGGTCAATTTTCATTCCAATCCCAAAGAAAGGCAATGCCAAAGAATGCCCAAACTACCACACAATTGCACTCCTCTCACACGCTAGTAAAGTAATGCTCAAAATTCTCCAAGCCAGGCTTCAGCAATACTTGGACCATGAACTTCCAGATGTTCAAGCTGGATTTAGAAAAAGCAGAGGAACCAGAGATCAAATTGCCAATATCCGCTGGATCATGGAAAAAGCAAGAGAGTTCCAGAAAAACATCTATTTCTGCTTTATTGACTCTGCCAAAGCCTTTGACTGTGTGGATCACAATAAACTGTGGAAAATTCTGAAAGAGATGGGAATACCAGACCACCTGACCTGCCTCTTGAGAAACCTATATGCAGGTCAGGAAGCAACAGTTAGAACTGGACATGGAACAACAGATTGGTGGCAAATAGGAAAAGGAGTACATCAGGGCTGCATATTGTCACCCTGCTTACTTAACTTATATGCAGAGTACATCATGAGAAACGCTGGGCTGGAAGAAGCACAATCTGAAATGGAGATTGCTGGGAGAAATATCAATAACCTCAGATATGCAGATGACACCACCCTTATGGCAGAAAATGAAGAGGAACTAAAAAGCTTGATGAAAGTGAAAGAGGAGAGTGAAAAGGGTGGCCTAAAGCTCAACATTCAGAAAACTAAGATCATTGCATCTGGTCCCATCAGTTCATGGCAAATAGATGGGGAAACAGTGGAAACAGTGTCAGACTTTATTTTTTGGGCTCCAAAATCACTGCAGATGGTGACTGCAGCCATAAAATTAAAAGACGCTTACTCCTTGCAAGAAAAGTTATGACCAACCTAGATAGCATATTCAAAAGCAGAGACATTACTTTGCCAACAAAGGTCCATCTAGTCAAGGATATGGTTTTTCCAGTAGTCATGTATGGATGTGAGAGTTGGACTGTGAAGAAAGCTGAGCACCGAAGAATTGATGCTTTTGAACTGTGGTGTTGGAGAAGACTCTTGCAAGTCCCTTGGACTGCAAGGAGATCCAACCAGTCCATTCTAAAGGAGATCATTCCTGGGTGTTCATTGGAAGGAATGATGCTAAAGCTGAAGCTCCAGTACTTTGGCTACCTCATGCGAAGAGTTGACTCATTGGAAAAGACTCTGATATTGGGCGGGATTGGGGGCAAGAGGAGAAGGGGACAACAGAGGATGAAATGGCTGAATGGCATTTACTGACTCGATGGACATGGGTTTGAGTGAACTCCGGGAGTTGGTGATGGACAGGGAGGCCTGGCGTGCTGCGATTCATGGGGTCACAAAGAGTCAGACACAACTGAGCAACTGAACTGAACTGAACTGAAGATACTCATTAAGTTTCATTACTGTCTTAAGCATTGGAGATAAAAGGATGAGTAAGATGCGGATCTTCCAGATAGAGCTCGCCATTTTTAGATGAACTTAAGACAGGTAAACAAAATAGAATACAATGCACTCTGAAATACATGTAGAAGACTAGGAGTAGAATTAAGGGACAGACCAGGTAAAACTGCCCAGGCATGTAGGAAGGCTCAAAGAGAACATGACATTTGAATGGATTTTTGAAGGATGAGTAAGAGTGTGTTTGACAGAAAAAGAGAAGGACTTTTCAAGCAGAAGGAAAAGAAGCAAAGCATAGGAAGTAAGGACTAGAGGACTAGAATTAGAGATAGGAATTAAGGATCAGTCAAAAGCCCAGTTATCTGAGTGGATTATTGGGACCACAGCCAGACTATTAACAGAGGCTTACTGCTGACTCCCCAAAGCATTGAGCTGTAACAGTCTTTCTGGTTAAGATGAAGCTTGTCCTAGAGATCCAGGCAGGAGTCAGCCTAGAGATGCGAGTCAATTGGTTCCAGCATTTGGAAAGGATCTGCAGAACTTGATGACCAGCTAGGTACTGATCTTAGCCAAAACTAGAGGAGAGACAGGTAAGATTATAAAGGATTTACCAGGTGAGAGAGCTGAATCTTCTAACTACAATTTCTTGGCAGTCTTCTGATGTAAAGTACACAGAGAGAGAAAAACATCAGTTCCAGTCATCAAAAAGCAAAACTGATTTAGTTTCTAGAGAAAGAAAAATTTGGCCAGCAGGTCTCTTTGGTGTTCCTGTTGAGTTAGGCAGGCCTGGGGCCCCAAGATGCTTAGGAGAAGTTTCAGCTACCTGAGGAATAGTTATCGCACCTTGGTTACCACTGCCCTCTCTCTCTCTCTTTTTTTTTTTAAACTAAGAGGATTGTTGGATTATATTGACTCGACAGGGAACAAGGAATGGGTACTCGAGTTACTTGTATATCTGAGTGCCTTCCTGGTGTGCAGTAAACATCTGTTAAATTGGATTCCCCAGTAGATACATCCACACTCTCTT